>JANZLH020000394.1:325478-341882 GCA_026770325.2 Erythroxylum fimbriatum
GTTATCGTCTCTTAATGCCTAGGAATAACCTCAATCTTATTCTCCTCAATTACTAGAGACTTATCTCACCTAAAGACATCTTTTTTTTGGTATGTCATTGACATCTTCTCATGTCTTTGAACTTGTTGCTCTCTTATATTCTTTGTTATTGGTACCTCATCATACCTTAGAACTTCTTCTCTTCCTTGTCTTGAGCTAAAATGTCAACTATTTACACATAAACCAAAATTGATGGACATATAAGTTTCCAACAACTTAGCAACTTATTACCTTTATAGCATCTCCTTCCTTAAAACCCTCCTTACTTTCCTTATTGCCTCCCATTTACTTTGACACTTTTTAAGGTGATCTTTATTGTAATTACCCTCTATATATGAGATAGGTTAAGATATAAATCAATTAAACTCTTCCCAAGCATTATTTTATAAATCAATTAAACTCTTCCCAAGCATTATTTTAAAATGTTACACAAAAATCCTAACAATAACATTACCTTTAACTTCCTATTCTCCTGTTTTGATACCCTATTAGCATCCAGAACCTTATCTATGCCGACATCATTCTAAGTTGTAATCTTTACCATCTTCCTCCACTTAAAAAGGTGGTTCTTACATAACCTATCCAGATAAAAACACATGCACAAATAAATAATAAATTAAATTCAGATTTTATTAATTACACATTATGTACAGGTCTACATATTTATTGACAATTTTGATCGGCAGGAGAAATAACTCACTATGAATACAACTACGCATGCTCCTATATAAGACATAATACCTTCGACCTCTATAATTTGATATACTATAAAAGCATACTTGTAAAGATGGATCAGTACAAAATGTCCTCAACCAAGTTGCTCGCAAGCTTTAACATTTACTATGGTATCTAAAAACAGTGTGTTAATAACTTGATTTGCATTTGCATCCTTAACTTTCTCCAATGCATACCAAATCCCTATTTGATGGTCACTAACTTCGTACTCTTCTCAAAACCTCAATATATTACCTCATTGACTCTTTTGAGTAATCATTTTTTGCTCTATTTAGAACTCTCACGATCCACGCCTCACTATCATAACTAATCTCTTTGACTTAACCCTTGTTAATTTTCATTAATAACCCATCTAAATTAAAGCCATTACACAATCAGTAGCATATATCCTTCCTTGCTAAAAACCTCTCTCTCTCTGATTTCACCAAATCTCATGTCAACAACCTACTTCAGCTACTCAAGAGTTGATCTTCGCATCAATTCTTATACCTTTCTCTAAATAACATCACATTTGATAACTTTTCCAATACTCATAATATGTACTTATAATCAAAATGTATGAATAATCTTCGCATCAATTCGATGTAGTTTTTCTTCGAAAGAATTTTATATGTATAAACTCTGAAGTTCAAAGTTTACTATAAAACAAAGATTATTTTTCAAAATTTTTGTTAACTTTAGTTGTGTTGCATCACCAATGCATGCCTCTAGATGAAACAAAATATCTATCCTCATTTTATAAAGTTTAATATTTGTGTTATCAAATTTGTTTGTACAAATACACGTGTTTGATTAAGGAATACACGTGTTTGATTAAGTTTTCTTTTTATCTCTTCTGCCTCTTTCTGTTTGTTATCCTCCATATCCATCATCAACCTCTTTTTGTGGCCCCAACTCTTTTTTGATGCCTACATTTAATTTAAAATGTCAAAAATTATATATATAATAATCCAAATACATCAAATACTTTTTCAAGATATACCACTCTTTTACACGTCATCTTCTTACTCTAATCTTATGTTATCGTCTCTTAATGCCTAGGAATAACCTCAATCTTATTCTCCTCAATTACTAGAGACTTATCTCACCTAAAGACTTATAAGTTGAAGTTTCATCAAAATAACTTTATATCATCATCATATTAATTTTAACATGCTTAATAATTAGTGTTTATATCACCTTTATGATATTCTTCGCTCTTTCTTAAAGAGAACACGGTGATAACATAATAATTTTTCTTTCTTTTGTGGACTTTGAGAATAAAAAAATAAATGTCAACCATATAAAACTATATGCCATATCCAGAAGTAACAAATGCCATAAAAGTGAAACCATATCCAAATAAATACATCCACACTATAATGTATAATTTTTTGCCCAATACCATTAAGAAATACACATTAACCAACAATATGTGATTTTCCCTTACTCCATTCATTGACCACTAAGATAATTTCAACACAATGAAGACCAAACGGCTATATCAAACTCTATTTTTAACAAATTTATTAGAAAAACATAAACTCCACACAAAGAAAGAGAGATAAAAAGAAAGTGACTATATTTATATCATGGATATTGTGTTAATGCAAGAGAAAGATGAACACGTTAAAATAAATCCAAACTTGAAATTGGGAGGAGTTAGGTTCAGAATTCTAAAACAAGCTTGCTGATTA
This sequence comes from Erythroxylum fimbriatum, assembly GCA_026770325.2. Classification (NCBI taxonomy): domain Eukaryota; kingdom Viridiplantae; phylum Streptophyta; class Magnoliopsida; order Malpighiales; family Erythroxylaceae; genus Erythroxylum; species Erythroxylum fimbriatum. Next base: position 327,929 of record JANZLH020000394.1, read on the forward strand.
GCAAAATTACTCAATTATACATTATAATGTTAAAAGTTTTATATTAATTAAAAAATTAAATAATGACCAATAATAAGTTACCACTTGTCCATTACCTTGACAAAAATACATTAAAGTTTGATATTTGTCCCGTTATGTTTTGTTATATTGTCTTTCCTAATACTGTTTTGGGCTTCATTATTATTATTGTTCCTTTTAAGTTCTAACCCACGAATACATGAACAGATAAATCTCTGGAGAGGAAGATGATACAATGGTGAAATAAAAAGGATCAAAAATTGCAATATTATGGAGAAGATAACGGGTTTAAGTCTTCCAGTTTTCCACCAAAATCAGTCCTTTCAATATGGTAAAGCCCACTATCGCACCGTTGCGTTTCATTTCGTAGCATACAACGCCATTCCCAGTTTGGACAAGCAAAAAGAACCACAAAATCCGGGTCTTTCTGCTTCTGTCCTTCGTGTGCGTGTCTTGAAGATACCCTTCTAACGGCAGACATTGTCTAGGGTTTTGGTCGCTTGCCTCATATGTAAATATCCCTGCACTTACTTTCCGGTTCTTGTTGCTTTTGAGTTTGGTGTTTGCTGCTTTGAACTGGATTTTTCTTCAGTGAACTTGTATGCAAAATGTGCGTGTATTTTCACATTTGAACACTGGACAATTAGAAAGACGCCTTCTTTAGATGGAAATAATATTCTTTTTAGAGATATCACTTGGAGAGACGTGACACGTGAGGATGGCGTTTTGAGCCTCAGTTACGAATAGTGTAGTGAGTGTGAATTTGGAACTTCAGTTACAAATAATCTTACTGAGTGTGAATTGGATGCGAAAATTATGCAAGTGTGCTCATTTTCTTTCTGGTTAGGTAATAGAGGAAAGTAGGAGGAAAGACCTACTCTTGGTTCCATGGTTTAGCGGCCTCTTCTGTATCAAATGTTTAAAGGTCACTGTCAATCTTGTTTCTTGATTTGTCTTCTCTTTTTTTTTTTTTTCCTGTTTTCCCGCTAAATGTGCTGCTTTTAATATCTGCTGCAATTTTCTCTATCTGTCCCTATAATGGGTGTTCATCTTGATTTCTAGTTTTCTCTGTCTCAACATTTTAAGATTAAATCTCCTTATTGAATATGCCTTGGTCTGAACTATTTCATGATGTTTCTACATTATTTTGTATGGAGAGTTTCCCTGTTCCTTTAACCATAGAAGCACGAAAATATCTGGTCAAGTTTGTTTCATCAAATTCTGAATAATCTTTTTGTCCAACAGCATTATAGTTAGAGATTGCTAAATTTTAGGTTTCCCATTTTTGATGCAACATAGGGCTTCAACCAATAATCTATCCTTGTTTGTGCTATTGCCATGCTATGCTCAAATATTAATGCGTAATGGAGCTTGTTTTCCCCTGGTTTACTCTCGTGCATAATATCTTCGATTTGGCATTATATGCTTTTGTCGCATTCACTGACAATATCCTTGCTCTGTGCATACAGGTCTTCGGAGGTGTTGCAGTTGGATTTTATTAATTAGTTATGTTTCTTTATTTAAAGGAAGCATATATTGATATCTACCAAGGTGTGAAAAACATTGTTGACATATATGGATAATTTTGGTTTGATCCAGTTTTCTGGTTTCAGCTTTTCTGTGAAGAAGAAGAAGAGGAGTACTGCATCTCGTCGACCTTGTTGTAATCCTGAAAAACTTTTACAACTTTACAGTCTACTGTCACTCTGCACACAATATTTTGACACCAGAAACAATGAGGATAACTTATCCCATAGGGAAAGAGCAGTTGGTTCTGATAGACTAAAAAGCGAGAATAGGTTGAAGAAACTTAAGCTCAAGTTAGGTGGCATTACGCATACAATACATGCCAAATCTGCGGCAGGAATTGAATTCAGTGGTGGGTCATACCTCCCTAAAACGTCACAATATATTGATGCTCCTCATCAGGTAAAAATCATGCCAGCAAATGCTGCTGATTGTTTAATGGCTGGACAGCTTAGAACTTTTTATCTTACTCATAATATAGTTTGAGATCAGGATCCTATTGTTTCTCAAAAATAGCAAGAAACTGTTTAAAGCATTCCAGTCTAGCAATTGCTTCGGTTGAAAGGATTCGCTTTTATCAACAAGTTTTGCTTTGTTAAAGGAATAATATGCATTTTTCTTCCTAGACCTCTTGTAACAAGTATCTTTTTCCAACTTCAACCACAGGATCCTAGTTATGTAAAGGACAGGCATTTAAGAGGAAAGATGCCTGATGAAAGTGTGCTTGTGAGTGAAAGTTATAGACATGAGTCAGTTCGTAAAAGTAAGAGGGTACCCAAGAAGCGTATGATGGAGCTGGGGTTTCATGAAGAAGTCGATGATGTTGATGATGATGAAGTCAATTACCTTAGAAGACAGAATGGTTTCAGGATCTCTGAAGATTATGAAGATGAGTTGGCTGAAAAAAGGAGGAGAAAACAGGGGACATTAAAGGTTTCAGATAGAAGATCATCTGGTGAATGGCTCTATGCTGATATGGGAAATTATAAACCTTCAAAATTAAGCGCAGATGCTAGAGAAAAGGGTAGGTTGGGAAAATCTCATCATGGTGAAGGCTATGGTGTAGAAGAAGTGCCAATTTCAGGTCATGAAGTTGGATATAAGAACAGGAAGCTGGGATTTGTTGCCAAAATGAATGAACTAACTTCCACTGAAGAAAATCTAGCCCTTCAGTCTAATGAAGATGAGTGTATTAGGTCTGACATCAGTCCTATCGAGTTCCCAAATGGTCTACCTTTGGGCCCTAAAAGTGAGCATTTTCCCTCTTATTGTATGTAAAAGTTCTAGCTTTCCAATTTTGGACGTTAATTATCATATGTACACTAGTGGTGAAAGAACACAGGTCATGATGCATTTATTTACTTATGACAGAACAAACGGCAAGACTCTCTGAACTGGAGCAGCAATTGAAGAAGACAGAGGCTGCACAGAGGCGAAGATTGCAATCAGAGAAGGCAGCTAAGGAGGCTCAGGTAACTCTTTTCCCATTCTTTACATTTCAGTATTTTCTAACTCATGGGTATGGCAAAATAACCTGACTTTGTTTAGGCTGAGGCAATCAGAAAGATACTTGGTCAAGATTCTGGGAGAAAGAAGAGAGAAGCAAAGTTGAAGAAACAGCGAGATGAGTTGGCTCAGGTGCTTGGAAATTGACAGTTAACTTCTGGTTTCTTTTATGCCATGTGTTTTTGCACCTCTAAGGGAAAGCATTATCTGATGCAGGGAAAGAATGCCAAAATGAAAGAACTTGGATCAAATACTATTAGATGGGTAATAGGTCCCAATGGAACTGTTGTTACTTTCTCAGATGATATTGGTCTTCCACATATATTCAATACATTGCCTGGCAGGTAGAAGATCACCATGTTCTGACTTCACTGAACTTTTCTCTTTCAATATGTCTTATATTGGTAGTCTTTTGTGGCTTGAACTGACGAACATGTTTTTCTATCTGATGAATTCATGGTTCGGCTCTTTGGTTTCCAGTTATCCTCCTCCACGTGAAAAATGTGCAGGTCCAAACTGTGAAAATGCTTACAAGTATCGTGATTCCAAGTCCAAGCTTCCCCTGTGCAGCCTTCAGTGTTATAAGGCAATACATGGACAGATGCAATCTTTAATTGCAAGCTGATATTGTCCGTCGCACTAACATTTAGTGTATGCATACTTCGTACCTTAGATTGGTAAAATCGTGTGCTTTCAGTATGCGAGTAGGATTATAAACCTTCAAAGTCGTTTGATGTATGAGATTGTGTTTCTTTTGTGCTCCGATGGCGGTGGAGTCAACAAGACATTGGTTCTTAGCCCTTGTTTTGATAGATAATTAGTTGCCTTTGGCAGAGATATATAAATTTAACAGGGAGAACGTCATTCCAGACATTAATAAATCAACAGACTCGTAGTCATTTCAAGGACAGAATGGTTTAACTTGAAGTGCACATAGTATGGTTTAGGTTTGAATTGAATGATGTTGGCTATGCAATGAAATGGTTAACAATATGTTGATCATTACATTAGCAACTCTAGCAATCGGAAGGAAAAAGGCGGTTAAAGACAACATCAAAAATGCTTAAAAGCACAACGACAGAGACATTGGCGACTCTTCAGAGATCTTTTAACATAAAAAAGATAAATAATTTGGTTGTCATGTTACTGTTTGCTGCCTAAGCCTGTGCTATAGGAAAATTATTTTTAATATGATTGCTAAAAGCTGAATTCTTGTCCTGAACCAAAAGAAAAAAGAAAGAGAAGAAACATAAAAGAGGACACGACAGTCAGATTGAAGAAAAACGGAACTTTCGAAACTATAACCATACGTACAATTACAAAGCCAAGTTCCCGAATTTACGTTATTACTTACAATCACTGAGTACCAGTACCAGATTCAGAAGAAAAATAACATGCAAGAAAATGTCTCCATGAAATCGAAAAAACTTGGTAAATATTTCTGTTTCTTTACTCCGCTCTTTCTATAAAATTAGACCGAAACATATTGGACACTAAGACTCATCCATAAACACAGCACCATGTCCACTAGCCTTCATGAACTTCTTCAGCAAAAGAACAATTATCGCTATGGTAAGTCCAACAGCAGCCCATGTGAATAACCGATCATCTGCAGGTTTTTTTATCCTTGTCACCGTCTTCAGCTCCTGCTGCTCACTTACGCCTCTGGAAGGAATCTCCCTTGGTACTCTGACGACAGCAGGACTAACATTTTCATTGACGGGAGCTTCTTGTACTTCTTCAATAATCCTTTCGCCTTGTGCAATATTTTCACCGATAACTGCATTTGAGATTCGTTGTCCAGTAGCTGCAGCTCCAGTATCTTGCTGCCCTGCTTGGGCTTCAATCTCCCCATCGGTAGCATGTTCTTCAGAACCCACAGAGGGGCTGAGTTGAGGAACAGGTGGTGTCTTGCTAAGCATATAGTCATGAATCTGTGATCGAAGTGTTTCATCACTACCACCAGATGGTGCACAACACTTTACAAACAATACAAACTAACAAACCTCATCAATGAGTTTCTGACGTTCAGGAGTCCCAAATCTTGGTGCTGCCTGACGAGATTTGATGGCCAAAGTGCGCCTTTCTTCCTTTGTGTAGTCTAGCGAACCCAATGCACCATTTGGGTTGGTGGGCATGAATGCGATAAGTGCAACCAGAGCTGTCCGTACTGTCAAAGGATAAAAATGTAATATCAGTTACACCAACTTAGACTTGCACATGAACTCAATTCTCTATTCTTATGAACAGCTTGGACAAGACAGTTTGTGATCAGAGAAGCTCAGAAAACTTTCTACCAAATGCAAGACTGGAAATTTACCGCTCCATGATGGCTGCCAATGCTCCGGATGGTGATTTGATATGCTTAGGCATATCTTTGTCTGGGTCTCGAAACGACCATTTGGCTGCAAAAGATGGCATGTGAGCATGTTAGCATATTGCAAACAAGGTAAGAATAAAAAAAAGGTCCAAAGCAAGTAAAAATCAAACTCATATATAAGAGAAACTATATATCTTACAGTCAACAGCATGAATGAAGGAGGCTTGAAGGGATACTCAGCAGGTAACTGAATGCGTCCATGATAAATTCCGCCTTCAAATTCAGTATCACGAGGTCCCCCAATTGCAAATTGCCACTCAAATATGTTTTCCTGCAAAAACAAATCAAAGGTTGAAAATTTTAAAGAAAAAACAAATATACTTGAAAATTGAGGGTTTATTGCACCATAATTTCCACTTCTAAGTACTCAACACGAAATATGCCTAAAATTCCCAATATAATCATAATTCTCAAAATAGATAACATATCATCAACATAATTCAATAAGTCAAATTAAAAGTGCAAAGTGAAGAGAAAATGAACAATTAGCGACGAAGCAAATCCTTAGATCCAAATCCCCAGAAACTAAGCGAAAAAACCCAACAAATCTAGCATATAATTACCAAAAAAAGAAAATATGAATACAAATAAAAATAGATCAGAGAGCGAAAGAAAATTGAAGAAAAAAAGCTTTAATGAATCGAGGAAGCGAACCTCAAGAGGGAGGCTCATGAAATCATCGGATGGATTAGAGTGCATCTCCTTAACCTCCTGCAAAATCCTCTTCACCGCCGGATTCTTCAGATTATACTTGTCCTCCGCCATCAGATCAAGCTTTTAACCTAATCACCGTCGGATACTAATTCCTCGACCAATCACCACCGACAGATCAGCTGATCGACCCCTCTTTGCAGAAGAACCGCAGGTCCACGGGGAGACGCTAATTGATTGATAGACAAAGTAAAGGAAGGGAGAGGACAATTAGATTTTTTTGTGTGTGTGTAGTTTTTACGTTTTATTTCGAAGGTTGATACTAACCATACTAGGCGAACTTAGTGGAGACGAGGACGACTTTGACACGTCGATAATTGCTACTTGTCATGATTGCATTGGATAAAGGTTTTGTTGGAAGGGTTACTTGCAAAATATTATTGGGGTGTAGGTTTTGCTGTCGGTAGTGGGTAACCGACAACTGAATATCTACGAGAACCCAATATCTCGTTACGTTGAGACGGTAAAGGTTCACGTGAGATCTTACGTTCCACTTATCTAATTTTAATCATATTCCATTTAATTTCAACTCTGTATTAAGCAACACTAATTCCACAATCTTAGGAAACCTTCCTCTTGAAGAAACCTTTTATTTTCCAATGATTTTGACAGTGTGTTTATAATAATAACTAACTCAAACTTAAATATGAAATTGACTAAAGTCTATAATTACACAAAATGTCATATTAACTATGCAATTACTCTACTTATATTATAATAACCAATTTCTTTATTCACTAGAATAGAGTTTATACTTCAAAAAAATTAGAAAGGGAATTATTAATATTTGATTTTTTATTTTGATAGTTTTTATTTTCCTTATACTTAAATATTGACTAAGTTACTCAAGTATAGTAATAAACACTTATAATATATGATTAAGTTAGTGTTATACTACCCACAAAGGTTGTGGTGGAGTGGCATGGGCTCTTTCATCCTTAACCAAGGTCTCGAGTTTGAGTCTTGGGAACGAAGTAGTTTTAAAACTCGTGAGGGAGAGCTTCGCCGCCCCACAAAGATCCTACCTGGCTTGAATCCGGACTAGTCGATTGCCTATGTGATACCGAATACCGGATGACTTGACCAAAAAAAGTTAGTGCTATACCTATTAGTAAAATGAAATGAACTATTTCTCATAGAAAAACAAATCGAAGACATATTTCATGAATTTTGATTATACTCCTTTTAAAATTGTTCTTTTCATGTGGTATGTCATAGAATAAACAAAATGTATACAAATAGTAAAGAATATCTATTTTCTATATACATTACGATCATTAGGTCATTAAACACAATGATTGCATATTTAGATATTTTAATTATTTGGGGGAACTCTATCCCCTGTTCTTAGATAGCACGGTTTTTAAGGATCCATTATAACCACATTTGAAATTATAATCGTTGGAAACTAATTATGATCGAATTATGGATACTTCAAAAATATAATTTTGATTATTTTGTAATCATATCTTTTTAATTAAATAGCTTTAAAATATAAATCATCAATAAAATCTTGAATTATACATAATTTAAATTTTTGCAAAAATTTTCTTCTTGAATTGTTAAGTATAAGATGTTTATGTGTCTAACCTTTAACACTCTGCACGAAGTAAAGAAAAAGAACTCAAACTATTTTGAGAGGAAAAGATAGGAGTGTTAGCTCCTTATATTTTTCCCCTATTTATAGAGAAAAAAACTTTTTTTCTTATTAAAATTAAGCTTCTTAATTATAATAATATCTAACTTTAATTATAATTACAATTTAATTTAATAAAATCAAATATTTCATATTTGATTCTTAGAGTTTCTCAAACTTCTTAATTAAGTCCATCTTAATTTTCAAACTTTTTAATTAAGTCCATCTTAATTTAAGTTAATTTTCTCTTTTAAAATAATATTTATGTATGATCTATTAGGTTCCTAATATGTTGAAAATAATTATAAATTATAATTATAGTTAGATAAATTACAAATTTTTTAATTAATCTTTAATTTTGAATTAATTAGTTTTTAATAATATATTAAGATTGACATTTAGTAACATGTCATGATCATCCAAAACTTTGGAATGTGTAAAATGGTTTGACTCAACCTACTCAAGTCTGGTTATAACGTATAATTTAATTTTTTTCATCATCTAATATTCTAATTACACATAAGGTATGAAATTAATGTGTACTCTTTTAAATCTAATCATCTTTGTTCTTGTTAATTAGTAATTTATTTATAACTGATATTTTAAAAAATGCCTTTTCAAATATCAATTTACTTTGACTAGAAAATTTCTTAGATTACCACTAATCAAGAGCAATAAAATATTCTCTGTAATTACTTTAGAGTGATGAATTCTTTATTGACTTAATCAACTAGTTTCATATGATTCATAATATATTTAAGTACTACTAATTGACACACCCTAAATATAACATGTCATAAGTAGTATCAAACCATAGTAATTCTCACATAAGATACTTTGATAATCTCAAGTCTAAGGATCAATTATATAATCATCATAATGAGGAAATCTACAAAGAAAACATAAGTAATATTTTATTTGACATCCTTATAATCAGGCTAGTTTTGTGAACTTATTCTTTAATAAGCACTTACATGTTTGTTTAAGTATCTTTATATTGTAATTCATAAGATTAATTACTTTCTTCATAAGAAAGAACATAAGATATAATAGTTTTGTTGTTCTAACAATATTTCGTCTTAACGAAACTATAACTAGAAACAATTTAGAAATAATTCATAAATGCAAATCAAATCTCATAATCATAATCATATCATATTTTCAATTGTATAATAATTATTCCATGGATTTAACCTTTAATATTAAATAATTAAATAATCAACAAAAGGACATGAAGATAAATAGTGCCTTTTAATTAATTTTGTCACAAAATATACAACCAGCCAATTGATTATAGAACATATACTAATAATTTTCCACTTGTACTAAGTCAATCGCTTAAGTATCTTATACCATATCTCAAACAATCATACTACAATTGAGACAGTGGTTTAGTGAGAGAAATTTACAAGATCATCTATAGTGAGCACTTGTTTAAATCTTACAATCTCATCTTAATTATCATCATAATTAAGAGAAACTATGTAGATACTTACTTAGATCCTTGACAATTAGTCAAATATTCTATAATAAATTACTATTTCAACAATGCAAGGAACTATATCAAGTTCATTAAAGAACTTATTGATCCAAATAATCATTTCCACTAAAAAGAAAAATGTATTATGACTTGATTAGCAATTAATGCTACTTTGAAACATTTCCATTCTTAAAATAATATTGTTCCAAGTAAAATATACATTAAGTAGAACTTACTTCTAAAGTTAATATCCATATGATCTTGAACTCAAATGTCAACTCAGACATAATATAAAAGATATCTTTACTACTTCCTAAGTATCAGATGTATTAAATGTTAAATACCTTTAGTATATTATTATGTACTTGCCTAGAATAGGTAAACAACTTCTACATCTATCTCCATAGATCTAGTTCTTATAATTAACTTGTTACCTTTTCATATCCAACAAGAGTTTTCTTAGACTATCATATTTTCAATAATTAAAAATATGAATTTTGGTTCTTTACGAGTTACATACTTCCATTAACTCACAACTCTCTTGTAGATATGATAAATCCATAAGTATTTATAAAGCAAACTCTTTGAATTCATCATAAAAGTGAATCTTTCAATAACTCAAAACCTTTCAAGTACCTGTCAAATGTATAAATTAACGAACTAGTTCCAATTAGATATGTTTTCAAGAGATTTAAACCTTTTCAAAATTTATCTTACTCTCACTACTTATCTGAAGAACCATTGACCTATAAGTATTCATTGAAATACAAATTTTGTTTGATATGATACGTAACATTGTATCTAACCTTTTGTATACCTTATGTAATCTTATTATCCAATTTACCAATTTATTTTTAAACTTATTCGATAATATATACTTGATTGAACTTATTTCATGAGTAGCCAAAATTTAATACCGCAAGTGTATGGTGTAGCTGTAGCTAGAACCGACAACTGCAGGTCGATCCCATGAGGACGGTAAGCACTAATAATTACTATTATTCTATTATCTAGCCTACAGATTGGTTGTGGTTGAATTACTGAAACTAAAATTAAACAATTAAAATAAATAAGCAGCAAAATTTAATGGAAAGAATTGGCGACAGTAAATTAATTACCGCTATCAGATAATTAGTACGTAGGCTTCAAATCCCCCTAAACCCTAAACCAATTGATTATTTGTCATGTAATGATGTTGTTAATTAATTGGAACATGGAGATTCCTAAGGTATGCTAGTAGCTGACCTTGAGTCTACTAACAACTAATCCTAAGATCTTTATCTACATTACTCAGGTTAAAACTTATAGAATTGTGTTACTGTATTATGAATCTCTCTATTAGGCTTGACCCTAATTCAAGAAATTTATGTCGTCCTATCTCTAGGATTGCAATAAATTCTTCCCAATTATCATAGATCTATTCAAACCTAAAATTTCTTAATCCCTAAGTATGAAATCAGATTAATAGATAATAAATCACCCCTGGAATGGTCTCTAAACTTCCCAGAATAGCGCCAGCTGCTTTCCCTCCTTATTTGCCTAAAAAATGTTACTTTATATGAAAATCTAGGTTTTTGAGTTATGCACGGTTGTGTGAACGGTCATTCACAGGAATGTGCTTAATTGGAAATTACCGAATGGTCGTTCAAGGTTGTGCACTCCTTCACGATTGTTGATTTTTTGTTTTACGTCATATTTTTGTCTGAATTCCTCTCCTTTAGGTCCATAAAGGCAATTATCACCTGTTAACACACTTGAATCATATTAAGTACCAAATATACGATAAAAGTAGAAAATATCAAGCAAGAATACATTAAATATAGGGTAAAAATATAATCAATTAACCATCTATCAAATATCTCCACACTTAAGTTTTTGCTTGTCCTTAAGAAAACTATAATCAAAATTATAAATTTCACAACATCAATCTATCATTAGTCTCAACCTTTCCATTTATACTATACATCATCATATCATATTGAATCAAATTAACATGCAATTAGAATCAAGTTAACATAAAATTAACTTCCTATGTAATATTAATAATAATCACATCAACAATCAAGTTGAAATCAAAAGCAGACCTCTTTACACCCTCACCAAGATTTCTCTTAATGCACTCAAGTGTTTAGGATGAAAAATGTTGAGACTCTCAATCATCGCATAGCAGGATCCTTACCATATGCTTGCAGTAAAATCACAACTCCACCACTTATGTACAAACTAGAAACAAAAATCAAAAGGTCTTTATAAAGGTTGTGTTGGGGCTTAGGTAAGGTACGAATGGGTTGATAAAAGGGGTTAAAAGTGAAGGAAATTTACTCACAAAATATTTAAAGACAGGCTTGTTACAAATACACATAAGTTCTTCACGAAATATTTCAAGACAGGCTTGTTACAAATACACTTAAGTTCTTTCAATGCAACTATATTGGCACGACTTACTTTTACTTCTTTCACTTTTATATGCTCTTTTTTTAATCAATTTAAGCATTTAGTACCATACTTCAAAAAATATTAGACCTTTCAACGAATTCAAGTCTTAACAAATAAATAAAGTAAATAACCTTCAAGGTTCAAAATAATAAAATAAGTGGAATGAGAAGGATGAGAATGTTATCACAAATCTTCATTTGGAATTAGTAGATGCGGTGTTGTCAAGCATGAAGGAGAACAGACGATAAAGGAGATCTGGGATCATCTCACTAAGTTGTACAAGGAGATCATCTCATTAAGCCGTATAAGGCAAAGTCACTCCATAATAATATTTTCCTTCTGAGGAAATTGTACACTTTTCGGATGTCAAAATCTACTTTAGTGATAGAGCACATCAATACTTTGAATACTCTATTTTCCTAACTCATATCACTGGATCATAAAATAGAGTCTCAAGAATGTGTTAAATTTCTATTTCAAAGTCTACCAGGTTCGTATGATCAAATCATCATCAATTTAACGAATAATATCTATGTGGACCACCTAATCTTCAATGATTTTGCTGTTGATACTCTTGAAGAAGAAAACCGGTGTAAGAATAAAGAAGGCAGGAAAGCAACTCCACAATAAGCAGAGGTATTGACGGTGATGAGAGGGAGATCAACGGAAGGTGGCCAAAGTGAGAGCTACAATTATGGTAGGGACAAGTGAAGAAATAAAAAGAATTTAAGATGCTATAACTGTGGAAAAAAGAGTCACATGATGAAGGATTGTTACAATAAGATTAATTCCAATCCTCAAGGAAATATGGCGAGCATTTCCAAATATGGCAATGTCCTGTGTTACTCTGAGGTAGTGACAATAAATGAAAGCAGAAAAACATTTGTTAGTGTATCAATTTTTAAATTGGGAGCTACTTTTCACATGACCTCTTAGAGGGAATGGTTCTATCATTATGAACTTGTTTCGGGAGGATCTGGGTACAGTTACAATGATCATACCTATAGGAACCACAAGCTGAAGTTGTATGATGGTATAATCGTACTATCCAAGGAGTGCGACATGTGGAGGGCCTGAAGAAGAACTTGTTGTCTTTAGGATAACTGGATGATCTTGGTTGTAAGGTTGAAAATGAATACAAGATCATTAAAATAATTCGAGGTGCACTTGTGTTATAAGCAAGTAGCATCAGTTGAAGTTCAACATTTTAAATTCTAGAAGCCAATTATTTCTAGAATTAGTTCGCTTTAATTTATAGCAAGCACCAGTTTCGTCCTTGGGAGGAGAGAAGTACTTTGTGTTCGTCATTGATGAATATTCTAGGAGATGTTGGGTGTATCCAATCAAGAGGAAGGCAAATGTGTTTCCAGTCTTCAAAGTTTAACAAGTGAGGGTAGAACTTGAATCTAGAAAGAAGATAAATTGTTTAAGGACAAACAATGGAGCAGAATACACTGGTAATAAATTTGATCAATTCTGCAAATAAGAAGGCATCGAAAGGTAGTTCACAATGACATACACTCCTCAACTGAATGGAGTGGCAGAGTGGATGAACAGAACTCTATTAGAGAGAACCAGAGCTGTGTTGTCAACCATAAGCTTAGACAAGACTTTAGGGCAGAAGCAGTTAGTACCACTTGTTATGTGGTAAATCAGGCCCCATCAACTGCATTTGAGTTGAAGACATTGATGGAGATGTGAACTGATAAGTCAGTTGATTATTTAAACCTCCATATATTCGGAAGTCCTATGTATATGATGTACAATCCCCAAAAAAATACAAAGTTAGATATAAAATCTAGGAAATGCTTATTCTTAGGGTATGCTGATAGAAGGGGTATTGTCTGTGGGATTCCACTACCCATAAGGTTATTATCAATAAGAATGCAATCTTTGTAGATCAGCTACAAAGGAAATGAGATGATGATTGCACATCAAAGGAAGATTCAATGACTACTTTTTTTTTGGTGGGAAAGGTGAAGTGAATCACACGTGAGTATAATGATAATCAATACATAAGAAGGGGGGTTAAATTGTGTTATCTTTTTCGATTTTTTTCGTTAAACCCTTCTTAACAAAACTTTGTCCAATTCAGAATTACAAAACCTTTGTTTGTAAGAGATTCTTTAATAACTTGCGTATGTAAGAAATCACAATAACAGAAATGTAATAGAGAGAGTTTTAGAGAATTTCGACACAGTAATTTTATACTGGTTCACCCCAAACCGTGGGCTACGTCCAGTCCTCAGAAATCCTTCTG
>JANZLH020000394.1:375105-387429 GCA_026770325.2 Erythroxylum fimbriatum
TTTCGTTGAGAATTCACATAACATTCAGAATTTCATAGCACTCAAAGCCACAATCAAAGCACTTCCAATACATTCCCAAATATTGATCTCCTTGGACAATTAAAGTCCGAAATTTATAGACAAATCGCAAACAGTTTGATAATATTGGAAGCTAACAAAACAAATCAAATAAATCCTAGGAAATCATCTAAGTTAACTCACAGTACGCTTCAATAAGCTATTGCCTGGATGGTCCGGCAATGTTTGACTGGCGTCCGATGTGCTCCTCTAAAATATACAAAACACATTCACAAATATCACATTTTTGCATAAATACACAAGTGGTTCTTTTATGCATATTAAAGTATAGAAAGTATGCACAATGCATGTTCAATGATAATTCCGGGGTACTCTATTGCGATCCTTATCAAAATTCATTCAGATATCAAAGCCCTCATTAATACCATGTATAATTACAATTGGATTGCAACAAAAAAATGTCAAACAATTTCATAACTTCATTGACCACTTCAGATTTTTTCTTTAATACACATACGGGTTAACTTTTCATACTAATTCTGATAAGGTAAATGACCAAATTAGACCAAACGTCCTTCTGTAAAGTTGTTCTCCCAATTCTTAGCTTTCTAATGACACCAAAATTGTTTAATTTGGTTCAGTATACGAAAAGATATACTCAAAATATTTTAAACTGTTCTTAAGTTCCAGCAGAATTCTTACCTCAAATTTCAACCAAAAATTGAAAATCTTAGAGATAGAATTAAAACTCCATTTCTTCACAAAAGTTGTAGCCCTATGTCTCTAATTTACGTCAAATCAAAAATCACCCAATTTGTATAACTATAGAGAAAGTTATGGTCAAAATACTAAAGTGTGTTCGAGCTGTCAGGAAGAGGCTTCGCCGCGGCGAGAACAAAAAAGCTGGCCGCGGCGAGAACACAAAGATAGCCGCGACGAACACTCCAGAGACTAGATTTTTTCGGAAATTTTTTGTAACGATCGCCACGACAAACTCAAGAGTTTGCCATGGCGAACTAAAAAGATTTCGCAGCGGCGAAAAAGTTAGTCTCGACGAACGTTTACAGAAGACTCATCTTCCCAACTTTTTCCAGGTTTTTCACTTTCATACTCTACTGTAATTTTTTTCGAAACTCAATCTCACATCAATTAACTCCAATAACTTGCAACCAATCCTCTAACTCATACGAAACACAACTCAAAAATCAAGTTTATAGTTAGGCACTAAAAAATGATGCATGCATGTACAGTGACAACAACCCATTTTCGGTTTTCTCTAAACCATGACATAATGTATATATATATATACATCAATTTTCCAGCACTCTTCCATAGCTCATTTCAAACTATAACAGATCCTATTTCATACTTTTCTAGACAATTTCTATTTCACAGATCTATCATCTAGTTCTTTCATCACCAAAACTTCACTTCTCTAACCTCACATGCATGTATTCGTTTACACAGTAAAACATCATTAAAAATCACTTACTTGCTTAAGCATTATTTCCCAGCAGTGAGAGTAACTCGCAAACAACCAACAAGAGCAACTCAATGTTTGGTGATGAACAAACCAAGCAGAAAATGCTTCAGAAGCTCCAAAGCTACCGTAACTCTTCCTAAGGTTTTTCAAAACATAATAATACGTGGGTTCCTTGCATGCCTTACACTTGTCACCAAACAAACAACCACTTGCCACCACATAAGTAAGACATATGTCATAAGTACATCACTGCCACGTGTCACTATATAATTGGTTCATTATTCAATATTTTTCTTTAGTCCAAAATTACACCAAATTTCGAAAAATTCACCAAAAATTTTGAAATACCCGAAATATTACCCAAATTGCCAAATCACATTTTAATCGCATTAATAACTCAATTATACCCAGAAAATGTCATGAATACATGTACAATCATATTAATGTGCAAAAATGTGCATGTCATATTTATCATAAGCATGAATTGAACTTTCTAATTTCTCAATAATTTATCATAATACACAATTCAAGTCTCATCAAGGGTAACGGGATTCTACACAAGGGCTTTATTTTATAAAATAACTATAAGTGACAATATCCTAATTGTTCAACAAATATTTAGGAACTACTATATAAGTAAAGAAATCAAAAGTTATGCTTTGGAAGTGGACTTTTATAAAGCTTTTGGTTCCATAAACGAGAATTTTCGCTTCTTACTCTTGGAAGCTTTTGGATTGCTAATTCAATACTTTAATTAGGTGTACAAATGTGTGTTGACAACCTCCCAAATCTATAAGTGCCATGAATAAAATGCTATTAATCAAAAGGACATAGAAGCTCTATACAGTTTAGTAATCACTATATATAAGATGGATGCACTCACATTTTCTTAAATGAAGGAATTTATGGTATATCAAGCCTAAAATTTGGAAGGTTGTCATGGACACACAAACAAATATTAAAGATGAAGGACCAAGTTTCAAAGTTCTTTAAATTCAAAATTGGTAATAGCAAAAACACTTCATTTTGGTTTGACGATTAGAACTTTTTTAGACCTTTATATAAGCTACCACAAATTCAACTCCTTAAATCTATTGTTCTTGAAAACTCTAAAGTAGTAGCAGTGTTTGAAAGGAACTCTTGGCATTGACCAACACATCTCTCTAAAGGGTTTTCAACACTAATTGAGAACTTGCTATATTATAATCCTAATTTAGGGTCGAAAGACTTACTCAAATGGCTACACCATCATTCTTATCAATATACCAACAAATCATGTGTGAAAGTTGTTATAGAGTCTCACCTCAAGGTGCCATGGCATGCATTGATTTATGGCTCCAAAAACCTAAACCAGCATTCATCCTATGGTTTCTTGTCAAAGGTAGACTAAATGCTAAGGAAAAAATTAAATATGATCTATTTATTAAGCGACACACTAAATTGAGTTTGTTCAATAGAAGGTTATTAACAAAAAGAATGTTTTACAAAATGAAGTATAAAATTGCCACGCATCAAAAGTATGTTTTCACTCATAATAATTAATATGAAATGACTCGAGCAGTCGATACTAAAGAGGTAGTTTACCAACCAACCTCACTTTGTTAACTCCGCCTCTTCTCTAACTCCCAACGGACTTCTCAAAGCCAAAATCGAACCCCACTTCTCTACCCGTCTTTTCTATAAGCACAAAGGCACACACTGTCTCAAAGTCCTCACATTTCTCTTCTTTCTGATTCTCATTTCAGTAACACATCAACAAGCAGTATGCAATCTTCTTTCGCTCTCTCACTATCATCACATCCAACGTCTACTACCATTCCTCCATCCAATCTCCCTTTCGATTCTCTCCTTCTTGCGCCTTCCAAGCCTGTGAATCTCCGCTTCTGTGGTCTCAGGAGAGAGGCTCTACGGCTCTCTTCTTCTGCAAAGTCTCAGTCTACTAGCAGCTTCCATGCTCCAGCTCGCTCCAGTAAGATTCTAGCTTCCCTCGGTGACAATGGAAGTGCCCCCAAGTCTTTCGATTACGATCTGATCATTATCGGAGCTGGCGTCGGCGGTCACGGTGCTGCTCTTCACGCCGTCGAGAAGGTACATTTTTCGATAATTTGATTTGGTTGGTATGTGAAGTTGTTGAGTTTAGAAGATTTTAGTCATGGGTTTTGCTAAACAGGGTCTAAAAACTGCTATAATAGAAGGGGATGTAGTGGGAGGTACGTGTGTGAACAGAGGTTGTGTTCCTTCGAAGGCTCTTCTTGCTGTGAGTGGTCGAATGCGTGAACTTCAGAGTGAGCATCACCTAAAAGCTCTTGGTCTGCAGGTAACAAGGCTTCGTCTTTATTGGCTCCCTTTGTCCTTCAATGCTTATGCTAACCAAAGAACTTAAGAGAGAGAATTCTAGTCCTACTATGAAAAATAGATCAATGGGATGTTAATGTTCTGTTTGAAATTTGTGCCAGGTCTCAGCTGCTGGGTATGACAGACAGGGAGTAGCTGATCATGCTAATAATCTTGCCTCAAAAATTCGTAATAATTTGACGAATTCTATGAAGGCTTTGGGTGTGGATATACTGACCGGCATGGCTACAATTTTGGTGAGTGATGCTCTGACTTGTATCATAAGCATATGTTCCTGAGTTCACTCGATAAAAACGAAACTTCTGCTGCTCTAAATTTTGAATACCATTAAGGTCAATATTAGTCATAGACATGCATGTTTTTATGCGTTTATTTCTTTAATTCATCAGGGCCCACAAAAGGTGAAATATGGGAAAGACAACATAGTGACTGCTAAAGATATAATCATTGCTACTGGTTCTGTGCCGTTTGTTCCTAAGGGAATTGAAATTGATGGTAGCTATTTGTTCTCTTCTCTCATCCTTGCTCATGTTTGTTACACAGGATCTAACTTTCATTCATATTTCATATTTTCTACTCAAGCAGACAGTTGTAAAAAATGAGATTTTTATATCCTACAAAACTTGCAAAGCAAGAGCTCATTTTCCCCTTCATTATGTATTATTTGGCAATATGAAATACTTGAAAGTTAGGTAAATCAGAGTATCCCCATTTAGTAAGCATATAAATGTAAATATAAAGTGTCTGATCTGGACACTGATTGAGGATGATTTTACCATTTTTTGTTCCTAAAAAAAGAGGCAGTTCTGAAGTCCTTTTGGTAAGTTAAGGAGATCTTTGCAATACTGGTATATTGCAGGCTTTAGTTGGAAGATGCATAAATCCTCTTATCATTGGGATTGATCGGTTTGGATCCTTGTACTGACAGATTAAAAAATCTTTGACTTTGTAATAATCATTCACAAGCAGTTGGAAGTTGTTGCTAGTTGTAAAGATTGTGTTCTTTTGCAATTGCTAGAGATTCATGGATGAGGCTGGTATTCCTGCTGTGGACAAAAAGCATTTGTTTTCTGCATATATCTTCTTTCTCGCATGCACTATTTCTGATTCAATGCATGACCTCCAGGAAAGACTGTGATTACAAGTGACCATGCTCTTAAGTTAGAGTGTGTTCCTGATTGGATTGCCATTGTGGGCAGTGGCTACATTGGTCTAGAATTCAGCGATGTCTACACTGCACTGGGAAGTGAGGTAGCTTTCTTGTTTATGTTCTTTTCATTTTTGGGAATCAGAATATATTAAATACGACTCCCACTCTATAATTGTATGATGAAACTTAGTCTCCATAATTGTATGATGAATGCTTCTCTTTCCCCTTTCCTTGTTGACATCAACTTTACTTAGGAGATATTGGCTTAGTATAGGAAAATGTTTTCATTGTTCTCTGATTAATTTCTTAAAATTTTACCAAATTTACTTGTATTTGACATTGTTTACGTGTTATTAGAATGGGCTGTAGTTTGGAAATTATCTTTGTTTATTGAAGCTTTACTATCAACTAAAACATATGATTTTTAAGGCTACAAAATATTTGACTTGCTAGGTTTTCCGTGCTAATCCCTTTTCATAGTTGGTGTGGTCCTTGTTTATGATGTTTTCATGGTATTTCCTTGCTCCATTTGAAGTTTATCCAGAAAATCAAGTCCATGAAGATAATTTTCTTTTGTTAGGTCACTTTCATTGAAGCTTTAGATCAGCTTATGCCTGGATTTGATCCTGAGATTGGAAAATTGGCCCAACGAGTTCTAATAAATCCGAGGAAGATTGACTATCACACTGGCGTATTTGCTTCCAAGGTACTTAACTTAGAATTTCCTCTATGTGTGGGCCTTAGTGAGCTGCTGGACTATTAGGTCTTTGTATTCTCTCTCTCTCTTTTTTTCATTAGTATGGATTCCATTCGACTCCCATTTTTGTTTTTCATAGATTACTCCAGCGAAGGATGGAAAACCAGTTACTATCGAGCTCATTGATGCCAAGACCAAGGAGCATAAAGATACCTTGGAGGTAATTTAAGTTGTATGAATTTTGAAGTTTGGGATTGAGATATTAACGATCCTTAAGACTTTGATGTTCCTGAATGAAAAAATAGTTTTATTTATGATATGGAAAGAGGGGTACCTTCTATATTTGTGGCTCCTTTGTGATGTTCATCCAAGAGATACTTGCCCCCATCTTGAACTAGTTGGTCAATACTTGGCGTATGGACTCATTTGGACTATTTTGAGACATCTTAAATGGCTAATGTAGATTGGGCCTGCTTTACTTTTAAATTCCCCATAACAAGAATGCGACTAAAATCCAATTCCATGTTTTAAAAGTTATACAAGTACCAATAGCAAGTTTGTTTTCATTCCTTTGTACTTTGCATGCAGTACCATGTGTCAAAAAATAGAACTATGTCCTTGGTTTATTGTAATCAGAATTCTTTGCACTGTGAGCATGCCTTTATACTTCCCATCACAATTATGATCTTTGTTCATTTTGATGTATATTCGTACATCTTGGAGTCTATAGTAAGTTGGTATTTGCTTTTTCTACAGGTAGATGCAGCACTGATTGCAACTGGACGGGCTCCATTCACAAATGGTCTTGGCTTGGAGAATGTGTGTGTGCTATTCTAATTATTTGGTTGCAATTATTCAAAGTTGTTATCAGAAAGAAAATAATCTTCTAATTTCTTTTCCACCCCCAGATTAATGTGGCAACTCAACGTGGTTTTGTTCCTGTCGATGAGCGAATGAGGGTTATTGACGCTGATGGAAATCTGGTTTGTTACTGATCTGTATGAGCACAATGTGATATGTGACATTTATTCATCATTGATAAAATTTGATCCCATTACAATCCATTACAGGTACCTCATTTATATTGCATTGGTGATGCAAATGGTAAAATGATGCTTGCCCATGCAGCAAGTGCCCAAGGAATTTCAGGTGAGTTGTTACCAGAATTAAACAACTTCTGGACTGATTCTTCATTTGGCTCACATTGCATCTTCTGTGTGTATGTCTTTACACAGTGGTTGAACAAGTCACTGGAAGAGATCATGTGCTTAATCATCTAAGCATTCCAGCAGCTTGTTTCACTCATCCTGAAATTAGTATGGTTGGATTGACAGAGGTGTGTTATTGAAACGTTGCAACAACCTCTTAGATATTTTTTTGTTTTTGATTATTCAACTGTCTTCTAGGTTATATTTTTTGTTTAGCTGCTTAACAATGAGTAATGTTGTTCAGTTTTTTCTTTCCTTTTTCTGTACTTATGACCAAGGACCAATTTTTTGCAGCCTCAAGCAAGAGAGAAAGCTGAAGTTGAGGGGTTTGAAGTAAGTATTGCCAAGACAAGTTTTAAGGCCAACACCAAGGCACTTGCTGAAAACGAAGGAGAAGGTCTTGCAAAGGTATATAGATCTTGAAAATTTCCTTCTTCAACAGTAATCTTGTAAAGATTATAATATTAATCATTAGTAAAATTTAGGAATTGAACTATCTCTTCAGTGAATGGCTGTTAATGCCTTCTCCAGAATGGTTTGTTATTAATTGATTCCTTGGTTTATTATCTGCTAGACCAAGGCAGTTTGTTGGTGCCCATTATTATCATACCTGTTGGATCAGACATATATGCTCAATATAAAGCAACCATTTTTATATGGGTTAGTTATCATTTAAACCAGGAATTATTTAGTAGTGCGCTTGTTAATGTTGATGAGTGCGGGATTTCTTTTACTCTTTGGTAACTTGAGTAAAGGGAAGATGGTTTTTATGATTTTCAAGTACTATTGGGCTATGCCTTGTGTGTTTATTTCTAAAAGTTGGCTGGCAGCCGCAAGCCAAAGGCTGTACGCTATGTGTTTCTATGAATTTTATTCATAATAGTTGATATTTTATTTATCTATTCAATAGCAACATGGCTGATGTGCTATTCCATCTATTAACCTACTGCATATGTAAGTTGCCTTTGTAATGTCCATATAAGTTCTGCATGATATGTAAAATTATAAAATTATATATATATATATATATATATTTACATATTTATATACTTGACATGAATTTCAATTTACCTGTCTAAATTATATTTGGTTGCTTTGTGGTTAATTTTCTTTTATTTTATGCAGCTTATATACAGACCTGATAATGGAGAGATACTTGGAGTCCATATTTTTGGTTTGCATGCTGCAGATCTCATTCATGAAGCATCCAATGCCATAGCTTTGGGGACACGTATTCAGGTTGTTATTCTTTTTTACGAGATCAGATAACTATTTGTTGTGTGCTAGCACTAATTCATGAGGCATCTAGTGCCATAGATCATCCAACGCCTTACTGGAGACATGTATTAAACAAACCTTCTAATAGCTCAGTTTATTCTCAGGCTGATTTTTTCCAATCTCTAAACAAGGAGCTTCTAATTTTTGTTCTCTTCTGTTAATACCTGCCCCCTATGTTGAATTGAATTTTCTGGAAGTGATATAAGTCATGCCTAAGATGCATTGCCTTTAGCTCACTTTATTCTAGATGATAAATGTAAGAAAACCTTTATGTTTTGCATGGTGCAGGATATTAAATTTGCAGTTCATGCTCATCCGACTCTGTCAGAAGTTCTTGATGAACTTTTTAAATCGGCTAAGGTAAACTTTTGATCAAATTTTTGCTTCTAGCATCATTTTAATGTGGATAGACACTGCTTCTTGTGTTACTGTGTGTTAATGCATATTAAATGATTGATAGTTCACATGAAAATATTGTGAGGTTTTATGCTTTTTTTGGATTTACATGTCATTTCGCTTACGTACTGAATGGGGAATACTTCATTTTCTCTAAAATTGTACCTGGTAGGCAATTTCTTGTGTTCATCCTTGAGATTAAATGGAACTCTAATCGCATACTCCTATATCCTAATATGTTTTCACCAATATCTGGTGGTTGCATGTATTTGTTAAGCTGAAGACTGCATCCCCCATATTAAAGCTAGTGACAGAAGTTTTTAATTTATGGGGCAGGTGGAAGCTCCTTCTTCAAGGCGAGTAACTGAAACAGTTGTAGTCTAGTCGTCCTGATACTTAAACATAAATTTTTGAAGCGAAGTGGTCATATTGGCAAGGTGAAGTAAGTCATTTCTTGGAAAGAGAAGGAACCGGGGGATTTTATTTGTGAATTGTTTTCTTGAAATAGTCACTGGTTATAATTAAATTTAATTTTCATTTCTGTTTTTTTAAAGTTATAACTGCACATGTACCCAATTTGATCGCAGAAAATTTTTAAGCTTGGATATGCACTCTGGTATGATGATGTTCACACTTGGATAGATAGCAACAAGATGAGTTATAAGTAGATTTAAGAGCACTCGAAACTCGATTGATGATAGATTGACTATAGGCTAAATCAAAAGGGATGCTTTCATCTGGGTTGTATAAGATCAAGAACAGGAAATATTTACTTGGGGAGTGAGTGGAACGACAACAGAGATTAAGAGAAACTGAAGATTTATGTTAATGAGATTTTAGTGGCCTAATAATTAATTGATTTCGTAAAATCATTTGAAATGAATAGAGCTTTTGAAATAGAACATGTGCAAGCTTTGTTTTTTGAGTGGACCACTTGGCAATGGACCCTCGTAAAAATTCAGACTACATAAAAAAAAGACTGTAATGAGCAACTTCGAGATCCCAATGCCATGACGACATGAAGAGGAAGGTCGCGCTTAAACTTAGAAAGCAATGGACGTATTTCTAAAACAAATTTCATGATGTTACATGATCATAGATCTAGTTGTGAAATAATTCCAAGATGTTACATAATAATTAAAATTATATTTTAGGTAGTATTAATGACTTGTTTTGTGAAGTGTTTTTTTAAATATAATTTTAAGAACACAAATTAAATTATCTTCAAATTTAACATCTTAAATTTTAACATACTTGCCTTTTGACAATATAGCAATTTATTATGCCTCGTTTGGTTGACACTGATTGTTGACTGGGAAAGTAATATTTTTCTTAAAATTTAAATTATTACGTATGGTTCGTTTTTCTAAGTAGTTAATAAAGTAAACACTTTCCTAATTTAAGGAAAGTAGTAGCACTTTCTCTGGATTCTAAATACCAACACCCCTTTGGTATTTAGATTACTTTCCTTAAGAATTTAATCTAAAAATTATAGTGGTCAATTTAACCCTTCCTTCTCTCTCTACTCTACGATTTTAAGGTATATAAATTTCAAATAAATTTTGATTTAATAATTAAAAATATATAAAAATAAATTTTAGTTTATAAATAATAATTTTTAAACTAAAATTTAGGGTAGTTTTGATGATTGAATTTTTAATTATTTTAGAGTTAGATTGTAAAATATCAAATTTTAGAAATAAAAGACACAAAATTTGAAGGATATTTTACTATTATTTAATTTAATAGTTTTGAATTTTTTTTTATATATTTAGTAGTTAAATATTACATCTTTTTTCCAGTCACTCCAACTTATTATCGGAGGTCAAACATCAAAAAATATTCTAGCTCTTATTTTTGTAATTTTAATCAAGAGGAAGTCCACGATTTATACTCAAATTATATTTTAATTTATCATTTTCGTCCACACTAAAACTTAAATTTAGGCCCTAATAATTCAAGTCGACCTTTTTTTTTTTGACTTTAACCTATTATCTTTTTGATAAATTAAGTGGTCCTTTCATATCCATATAGGGTAAACTAAATGTAAAGATGCTTTCGGTTGAAACCACAAACTGAACGGAGGAAACCACAAACTGAATGTTTGGGAGGAGAAGAGCTCACATCTCAACCAGACATCGGAGAATGAGAATTTCCCCCCTCTCCCAACCACCTAGCAAACTATCCCATCACCCCAGAATGTTGGAAATCTGTCATAGAGTTGACTTGTTGGGGACCTAAAGATCTTTGGTAAACTACGGTACATAGCTGAAAACAAGGATGGCCCTGTCACCCCTCCTGTAGAAGTTTTGCAGCAGGGAGCAGCTAAATGGCAAGCGTCACTAGTCAGATACTTCCTCAAAAAAAGATTGGCATACCCAAATGTGCAACATTAGGCTTATATGAATTGGAAGAAATGGGGTCTTCAATCAACGTTGATAACTGAAGATGAGTTATTCATTTTTCAATTCTTGTTAGAGGAAATAACTGCCGAAGTCATACAGGGGATTAATTAAAGAGACGACAAATTCAATTGATACAGGGGATTCTAATGTTGTTATTTTTAATGTAGTTGGGAAAAATAATGAAAAGAATGTGCAGAATGTTGAATCTACTATATGTGTAATTGGAGAAATTTAGAGGAAGCAATTTCTATTTCTGCAAAACCAAGTGTTGGAAAAGAACAAGCAACAATATAATGATAATCAACTAGTTGGGTTGAGGTATGAACAAGTTATCACACATATTTCTTAGGAAAAGACAACTCTTGACAATTCCAGTGCAAACTATGTGGAGAATCTAGATAATGGCACGAATGATTTCCCCTCCCAATATTTGGAGCATTGTTAGATAGATTGGGTCAACATTCTGACTCTAGTTACAACTGTTGAGCGAATTAGGGGATAGGAGATATCGAACAAACAGAGGACGTTGATACCCTACTAGCTGTAAACCATGTCCCAGACATCCTTGGTAATTTTTTCGTGCAATCCAAATTTGTAAAAAGGAAATCTGCTAGGAAGAGAAAGCAAAATCTTAAATACTAGAAATCGTGAATGAGCTTTTCTATGAAGATGAAAGTTCAATGGTGCTTATAATTGTTCTTGTTGTTGTTTATTATGCAGATGGTCATACTATCTTCTATAGCGAGTTTTTGTTCTTGGGTTATATTGTAATATGATGGTAGGCTTAAAGCCTTGAACTCATTATAACGTCGATTAAGTTTTAACTATAATTTAAATTCTTTTTCTGTTTTTAAAAAACCACAAACTAAACATTGAGATGCCTCATAGGAGAGTAGATCCTAATATACTCCTTCCTAAACCCCAAATTTTGTTTGTTATTTGTCTAATTGGCAGGTTAGTAAAGTCCTTCTAGTTTCCTAGTTGTTTTGAAATTTCAATTTCTTGATAATCTGGACTTTGTGACAATTGGTATGATTCTGTTAGAGAGTTTGAGAATTTCAATATGGCAATTATATCCTTGGCAGAATTTGAATCTTTAATGAGTGTATTGTTAGTTTATACCTTACAGCTAATCGCTTTGGTTGTAGTTTAGTGACAAATTATTTAAAGGCGTTCTTTATCTTATGCATGTTTAGATGTATATGATAAAGTCCATGGAATAATTGTACATTGCAAATGAAATTATAATGAGATTACAATTATGAGATTCATATTGCATTTATGTACTATTCCTAAAATGTTCCTAGTCATTGTTCTATTAAGATTGGACATTA
>JANZLH020000394.1:420808-445152 GCA_026770325.2 Erythroxylum fimbriatum
AATTTTATATAATTAATAATAAATTGTATATAATTAATAATAAAATAATAAAACTTTTATTAACATTTTTATTATTTTAAAATAGAAAATATATAAAAAAAATTATTTGTCACGGTTGTGACTTGAACCGTGACTTTTTAATTAGACATGATTTTTGTTTTGAAATCATAGCATTAAACCTCCTGTGACAATCATTTTAATATCAGGGGTATAATAGTCATTTATTATACATTCCATTCCATTCCATCTATTTTCCAAACAACATTGCACTACATTACATTTTATTTCATTATAAATCGTTATGTTCTGTTCCATTCAATTCCATTAATTAACATCCAACCAAACAGACGCTAAGGTTCATCAAGTTCATCTCAAAAATGTTTTTTTTTTGTTATAATGAATATCAAACTTCAAATAAATTTTGTAAGTTGGCTGAAACAATATTGTGAATAACATATAAATGTAATTTCCTGTTTTCTAGAACATGCTTCGGGTTCAACCCTAGATCAAGCATTGCATATACATGCATAACATTAGTATTCATACACGAATTGATATTTGTACACATTACAAAGATAGCATATGCACTCAATTGACTTATTCTAGGATATGAAAAATGTTAAGTGATCATGATGTAAATTGTGTTCTGGTATGTCTTGAATTTTGGTATGATTGAAAATTAGATTTAATGTTATGGATTGGGAAATTGATGAATTAAAATAAACATTTGGACTAGGATAAATGTCAAGTGGTAGGATAAAATTGATATATGAATATTAGGATGATTAAGCCTAAAATTGAGTGACATTTGACATAGCTAAATTGGTGACAAATGGACTAGTATTTACATGACAATTGGACCAATTAATATGTGACAAGTGGACCAATCTTGGAGTGACATGTGGACTGATTAGTAGGAGAAAAATGGCTACTAAATGTGTGGATTAGTGGCAGCATCTTGATTAGACAAATGTAATACATGCCTTAAAACAAATATTGACATTAGAAGGTGACACCTAGCATGTGATGTAGTAAGTTTCTGCAGCTGAGTTTTGATGCTTCTTTCCTTTGTTTCCTTTACTGAAATTGCTCCAACTTTTTTCTCTGTAATTTTGTTTGAACGCTAGCTAAGTTTCTACACCAAAACCATACGTATATCCTTCACCAAATTGCCAAGAAAACTAGCTCATCTTCACCTTGAGATCGTGATGAATTTTGCCTTCTTAGAGGACTAATATAATATGGAGTTTTTAGCTGAATTGTTAGCCTAATAAGTAAGTAGCAATATGATCTTTATGGCATGCTTAGTAATATGTGAATTATGCTTGAATTGGAATGAAATGCATGTATTGTTGGTGGTGATATGTGCTGGAAATATGTTGAATGAACTTGGAAGTTTTTCTATTTTATTTTTGGTAGATGAAAACCGTGGGATATAGATTGATTCATGGATGGATTAGGTCTAGATTTGAATTATATGAAGGTAGATTTATGCTAAAGAAAGATGTTAATTAAGTGTGATTGAATTGAGAAATAACTAAGACTATATACATAATAATGTAATAGTTTCTGGTTTGATTTTTGATGCATGAAAGATAATGATATTGATGAGGAATTAGAGTATAATTCAAGTTTTAAGTTTAGATAATCGATATTTTGGCCATAACTTGATCTGTAGACATCCAAATAAGATGATTTTAAGTTTAGATTAAACTAGAGACATATGACTATATTTTTCATCCAGAAATAGGATTTTAGTTCTATATCTAAGAGTTTCAAAATTTGGCTTGAAGTTGAGTATTGTGTACTGTCAGGGTGTGATTACGTCTGAAGTATTTTGTGTATAACTAATAGAATATTGAACCAAATTGTGTGAACTTAGTGTCGTTAAAAACTTAAGACATATGGGAATATGGCCATGCAAAATTGACCCGAAATTCTATTTTTGAGAAAAACTGGAATGATGCTTGAATAAGGATCATCAGGTAGTGCACGATTATGCACAAGCACGATCGTGACAGAAAGGGAACATTAGAGAGTTGCACAATCGTGCACACGTACAATCGTGACAAAGAGGAACTATCGGGAGTTGCACGATCGTGCACAAGCATGAGCGTGACAGAGAGGAAGCATCAAGTAGTGCACAATTGTGCAAAAGCATGATCATGACAGTAAAGGTGTACTACTATTTGACAACTTTCAACACCCTTCACTCGTTTGACCATAACTTCTTCTCCGGATCTCTGATTGACTTGAAATTTGAACCACAAGCTCCTCCCATATTGTCCTTCCTCTCCACCAAATTTCATTATCATATGAATTCACTAGGAAAGGATTGGTAAATGATTGATTGATGATGTTATAGTAATCAAGTGTATTGAGCTATGAACATTAGTGCATGATTGAGTGATAAACTTAGAATAAATTTGTATTATTAAGGTATAAACCTAAGTTCAAATTAGACATATATGAGTTTTGAAGTATGAATGATCATGAGATGTGAATAAAGGAAAAATATCCTGAATAGTCATTAGGCATGCATTGAACATGATATATGTATATATGTGCACAAATGAATAATTATTTGATTGATTGATTTTGTAATATGAATTATATGTGAATTGTATGATTTTAGACGCTCAATTTGGATGCCATTCAGACATTGTCGAACCATTCAGGAAATAGAATAAATTGGAGTGTATTGTGAGTCAACTTAGATGATCTTCCTAGGATTGATTTATTCTGTTTAACTTCCAATTATTAAATTGTTTGTGATTTGTATGTGAATTTTAGACTTTAATGGTTCGAGGAGATTGATATTTGAGAATGTATTGGAACTGTTCTGTTTACATCTAAAATTTGAATGATATTTAATTCTGAATGATTTTAGAATACTCAACAAAAGTTGAATGCCGAGCTGAGGTCCGATGAATATAAGATTATGTCTGTACATCATAAGTGAATGCTATTCATGGCATATTTTGTTATTTGATGTGTTTCATAAAATGCATATTTAGATAAAGACGTTGTGATCAGAGTAGCCAGTCTGAAAGAGCTTTAAGCTCAGAATTCTGTACATAGAGCTTTGCTCTGTGATTTCTGTATCTGACTGAACCCAATTGGCCAGTATCTGTATCTATATCTATATCTGACAGGCGCTCAGTCACAACAAATAATAACGAATCTAGAGTCTCATATGCATCTGCATTTGTATATTTATGATTATGCAGAACATTATCAATAGATGCAAAAGAATCTTTACCGATTTTACCGATTCCAATTATTTTTCCCTGCTAGTTGTCTCTAAAAGTTACCGATCCTCCCTTCTTATTTTGAAGATCTAGGAACATAGACTTCTTCCCGTCATATGTCGTGAGCATCTACTGTCCAAATACCATTGGTGCTGGTTGCTTTTTCCAAAGAAGGAGATCTGCAGTAGATATTATATTCTTCTTAAGTACCCAGATTTTCTTGGGTCCTTTAGGGTTAGTCTTATAATAATTCATGGAATGATAATAAGACGACTGGTGATACTTCTTTCTATATGGAACAAAGTTCTTTTTATGACGAGTATCGCTTTTAGTAAACCCTAGGTCACTCTTATCATTAGGGTGTCTGTATCTTCCTAGCATGTCATTCATTTTCTTTGTACTTTCAGTAAAAATTGATAGATCTGCTGAAAGAGTATTAATTCTGTATTTCAACTCATTAATTTCATCGGATCTATCTATAGTAACTCTTTTCTTCATATTGTCTACTTGTTTCTTCAGGCAGACGTTTTCTCTCTCTAACACTTCCGTGTTTTTCAAGTTTTCTACAAACTTTTTCTTTAACGACCTATACTGCTTTAGTATAGCATGTGAATCTTCTAACAACTCTAAATATGCATCTTATAATTCATTAAAGTTAGAAGTTACTTCCTCGTCACTTTCTTTTTTAGCTACCAAGCATATATTTGCTTGAACTGATGCTTTTGAATCAGTATTAGATTCGGATGAATCCAAATCTTCCCATGTTGCCATCATGCTCTTCTTATTTTCTTTATTTTTCTTTGGTTTTCTTCTCAGCAATGGACATTTAGACTTATAGTGTCCTGGTTTATTGCACTCATAGCAGATTACAAATGTTTTCTCGGTCTTGCCTTCATCTTTGCTATTCTTTTTAAAAGAAAAATCTTTATTTCCTTTTGCTTTTTTCTTTTACATCCGTCTGATCTTTCTCGAAATGAAAGATAATTCATCATCTTCTTCACTTGAATCTTGTTCAGATTCACTGGTGTCGTCATTCTTGATTTCTTCAATCTTTAACGCTTTTGATAATGAACTTATCTTTTTCTGAGTCTTATGATTCTTTTGTCCAGCCTTTAATGCTATAGATTTGTCCCGTATGGGTTTATCTTCTGTATCATGGTCCACTTTGTGTATCTTCAAATAACCAAGCAATTTATCAAGCTTTAATATACTCAAGTCCTTAGCTTCTTGTACTGTAGTAACTTTAGGTCTTCATCTTTTCAATAGACTTCTGAGAATCTTCTTGACATAATACTGATTATCGTAGATTCTCCCAAGAGCTTTAAGTCTATTAACGATAGTTTAAAATCGTCCAAACATCTGATCGATAGTCTTATCTTCCTTCATTTTAAATAGCTCATACTGGTGTACAAGAATGCTTATCTAGGACTCTTTTACCTGGTTGGTGCCTTCATGTGCTATGGATAGAGTATCCCACATCTCCTTCGCAGTGTCGCATCCATGAACTTTATTGTATTCGCTTCTGCTTAAGGCACAACTCAGAAAGAACTTGGCCTTTGAGTTTAGT
Organism: Erythroxylum fimbriatum; assembly: GCA_026770325.2. NCBI lineage: Eukaryota > Viridiplantae > Streptophyta > Magnoliopsida > Malpighiales > Erythroxylaceae > Erythroxylum > Erythroxylum fimbriatum. The sequence goes on from JANZLH020000394.1 coordinate 425,627, forward strand.
TGGAATCTAGCTTTTTGATCAGCTGACCATCTGCTATGTGGAATGGCATTCCCTTCATCATCCATTGGTATGTACGATCCATTCTTGATAATCTCCCAAAGATCAATGTGTGTGGATTCAATGAAGAGCCGCATCCTGTCCTTCCAATAATGATAATCTTCACCATTGAACGCAGGAGGCCTTGTGACGGAGGCGCCTTTAGCTATAAAAATATGTGATTCAGCCATGGATCTTTGTCCTCACTTTGTAATGGTGGTTCTTGGAAATCAAGCTTGATACCAACTAAAGTAAATCACTTGTTAGTATAGTCTTTATGTACACTATACAAAATGCACAAGAAGGGGGGTTGAATTGTGTATCGTTTTTTGTGAATACAAGCCCCTTTGATATTTCTTTGAAAACTAACTTTTTCAAGGCAATTAAGTGAAGATCACAATGTTTATACGAAAATATCTGTGATTAAATCATAATTAATTTCTATATACTTGTATAAAAACAAGAGAAATTAAAGTAGAGAGTTTAGAAGTTGGACACGGCGATTTTGTCCTGGTTCACCCCAATCCTTAGGCTACGTCCAGTCCTCAGAATTCTTTCTGAGATTTCACTATTCTTCACCAAATGTACAAGTATTATTTTCACTCTCTTAGCCTCTTCAGGCTCTCAGCTTTTCCTTTCTCTCACTAGAAAGATATTGCAAGCTTTGTTACAGTAAAGATAGCTCTAGTGTTTTGCACAACGAATACAGAATTTTGCTAAAAAAAAACTTGTTCACCAACTTGATCACTAACTCGTTCAGTCTTCGACTCCGACTTGTATTTATAGCCTTCGTCTTCAACAGCTTCTTGATAACTGCTTCTTGCTTCTAGTTTCTTGTTTCTTGTAGAAACCGTTATTCAGTTGAGTTCTGTAACTAACTCCAACTGATTAACCGTTCGACGTACTATCGTGTCTTCATCTTCATATCGTCTTTGTTTTTACTCTTCTTTTGTCTTTTCTTCCTTCTGTGTTTTCTTCCTTCTGTGTCTTCTTCCTTCTGTGTTTTGCTTCCTTCTGTGTTTTCTTCCTTCTTTGTTTTGCTTCCTTCTGTATTTTGCTTCCTTCTGTGTTTTCTTCCTTTTATGTTTTCTTCCTTCTGTGTTTTCTTCCTTTTGTGATTTGTATCTTCTGATTTTTCACGCTTCTTCTTGTCAAAACAGTTCATCTATTTCTAATGTTATTATTATTTGATTTTCACCAAAATTATTAGACGTGAAGTCATTTTGACTTAACACACCACTCATCAAAATTGTGTTCCATAATAAGCAAATGTTAAAATGTATGTTTTAAGACTAAAGTAACGACCTACTTTATTCTTGAAAACATACTTGATTCCAGATTCATTTAATAGTGCCATTATTGATAGTCGACTACTATCATGATATGAAACTCATCATTTCCTTCAAGTAAACTCCTTTACTTACATTGAGATAAATCGCAATACTACAGTCTAAACCATAATCAAGTGACCAACTTAATTATTGAACTGTAAATCTATTATTTTATATTCTTATAATGTACATGTTTCCCATACGTATCTATATATATGTATATTACTTACAAAAGAATCTCGGTAGCTTATGACTAGATATATAATGCTCATAAAAACCAAACTCCTTTTGTTTTATTAAAAATAAATATTTTCATTACAAAACTGTAACCGAAGAAGATTAAGTTACTTGTAAATATACTTGCTTTCCAGGGCACTATGTTTACATAACTCCAACATCAATAAAGGTATTGGTAGTGGCCATAAAAGGCCTCCCTAGGAGTATGGTGTTCCCCTTTTTTTGTATTTTTTACTTCCCCCATAACTAAGACAATAAAGACTACGGAGACAATCAATCCTCCTTCCTTTACCAACACATCTTCTATTATTCCTTTTGGGTAACGAGATTGACCTATTAGCTAATTGCAAACACATGATTGTGGGTTTCAACTATCCTAGATCCAATTTCACATAAACAGAGTAACGCATAAGGTTTATGCTTACTCTAAGGTCAAGCATACCCTTAACCTCATCACCATTACCCATTGATAGTCTCACAATAAAACTTCATGGATCTTTCAATTTAGGGCGTAACTGCTGTTGAAAAATCGTGCTTGCCCCTTCTAAAACTATCACCTTCTTGTTTGGCTCAAACATTCATTTTTTGTTGCTTAGTTCCTTGAAGAGCTTCACATAAGGTAGAATGTTCTTGATTGCATCTCAGAAGGGAAGATTAATATTAACCTTAGAAAAGATGTTATATAAATAAGAAAACATCTCATCTTGTTTTAAATCCTTAAGGCGGCTTAGATATTGAATTGGTGGTCTATAAGGATCAGTCACCCTATGCAGTCTTAGTCCTCTATTGCCTTTGGTTATTTGTCCAAGTTTTTCACCTTTCTGAATGTGACTTGAAGAGTTGTGCCCATTGCTTACCTTATGCTGCTCATCTCTTTCCTTGATGAGGCACTCTTCCTCTTGATTAACTGTATCAGATAGATTATAAAGAATCTCAACATAATTATCAATCACCTTACCACTTCTCAGAATAGTAACTGCTTTGGCTTGTTTGGGTTGACTGGGTAACCTTCCCTTTTATTTGTTTTGCATTTGAGCAGTGAGTTGCCCTACTTAAATCTCAATCCCTTTTAAAAAAGCGTTCAAGGAGTCGAATCTCTTATTATTCTTTTCTTGATTCAAAGTGGTCACTTGAATAAACACATTCAGACTCTCCTCTAAAGTAGGCTTTAATAGTAGATTTTGATTTAAGGATTGCCCTTGGAATTGATTTTGCCTCTAAAAATTTTGATAATGTGGTTAAGGCTGCACTAGTGGATTATTGGTCTTCTACTAAAAATTGGGGTGATTTATCTAACCAAGATTATAGGTGTTCGAATATGGATCATTTTGCACCCTCAGTTGAAAATCATTAAGTGAGTATGCTTATTCTTCCTCACCTGCAAGAGATTCAAAAGAATATGAATAGACATTAGCTCCATGACCATAAGTTCCATATATATCGCATACCTCTTGATTTGGAACACTTTTGGGTAGTCTCATGGTTAGCATTTTCACATGTTTGTTAGCCCAAACAATTGCATAGCCATTTCTTAGTTCGAGTTCACTTCATGAACTCTAGCTCTTCTCCCTCTCATGCTCCTTTGTTAAGAATTGCCCCCCATCATTTCAAACATTTAATATGTCTCTTCAACATTCTTCTTTCCCACTATGTACTGACACTATTGTGTTAATCCATCATAGAAGAATTGGTTCTGCATGTAAAGTGAAAAATGATGATATGGACACTGTATTAGCAAAATTTTGAAGTGTTCCCATGCCTCATGGAATGACTGTCCCTCTATCTGAGTGAAGGTACCTATCTTCATCCACAACTCAGAGGTCTTTTGATGGGAATATAATTTTTCCATGAATTTGTTATACACCTCCTCCCATGTGGCCAATGAATCAAACGAAAGCATCATCAACCATACCTTAGCTCGATCTTTCAATATGTATGGGAAACATCTCATTTTGAGTTAATCTTCGTTCATGCCATCTAAAGGAAATGTCTGGAGATTCGTATAGAACTCCCAAATGAAGTTTTAAGGTTATTCATTGGAAACCCTATAGAAAGATGGTGGCATGTTGTAGTGGATGCTCTTCAATTCATAGTTTCTAGCTGCCTCTCCCAAACGTATGCACGAAGTGGCTGTACCAATTACTAGGATGACATACTCCTTCATTACTAGCTACATTTCACCCATCTCTTGATCTTCAGGCTTGGGTTCCTTGAAATTCTCTTTAAAGTGCCTTTGACGTCCTCTTATCTGATGCACGTTTTCAATAAAGGGGGAGAGTTCACTTTCCCAAAACCTCCTTCCTCTCATAAACAAAATAAAAACAACACTTAATTAGTAACAAAAATTGCTAAAACAATTCAATGAAAGAACATGACAAAAATGTATGCATGAACAAACAAAACAATCAACAAAACAATCAAAATTAAATTAAGTGTAAACAATAAACGCCTCCCCAATAACGACGTCAAAAGTTGTTGTGCCAAACAAAGTTCTAAAAATACCTAGGTTATCCTACTCGCAAGTATACAAGGTAGGTGCAGTTGATTACATAGTTGCAGTTTATTGAATAAAAATAAAAACAGATGCAATCCTAAAGATTCTATCCCGATTTGTTGAGTAAAGCCTTAAATAAAATCACACAATAAAACTAAAAAGTAAACTAATTTAACTGGAAGCATGACTAAGATGAATTGATTGGATAATTGTCTTGCTAAAATTATATATTGGTTTCTAAATTAGTTCAAATAATAAACTAAATCCAACTTTCATATTGGACAAGTTTATTATCGAAATTAATTATGTACACCCATTAATAATTACCCACTTAAGTTAACATATTTCTAATTCTTAACCCGATAATCTATAGTTTCTTGTTCCAATATTAAACTTCTTCTCTCGATCATTCATTTAATACCTAAATGATGCAAAAGTTGGCCACACTATTACATCTAATAAGCTTAGAAACTATAGAAAATAATAAGACAACAAAATAGTAACTCAATTATGTATAGTCGAGTAAACTAGATTCATCAATTCTCAAGAAAAAGAATCAGACCATCATGGAATAAACAAGGTTCATGATCTTCATATACTTCGATCCCATCTTTATTATTAATAGAAAAGTATTAAGGTAATAAACAGAGTGAATAACCGAAATGAATTATGAAGCTCTAACAAGAGAAACAAGTTCAACAGAGGAGTTCCATAATGCAACAGAGATCAAATAGAGGTAGCAAACAAATGGGTGGTCGGATTAAGATGTTGTTGACTCCTTAGCTTTAACTCTTGCACTCTGCCTCTATTCTCTATCACCCAGAAGAACAAATCCTCCTCTTGGCTTCATCTCTACCTTCTCCTTATCAGTTGTTGTTTCTCTTCTTCTTCACCACCGACTGGTCTTCTATTATTTTCACCTCTAGCCTTCTTTGTTGTCTCTCTTCTTCGTCTTTTTCTCCCTGTTTGTGTTTGTATCTACCTCTAACATTCTTCATTTTCTATTTGTTGTATGAGTCTAGGTTTCGGTTTTCACATGGTCAACCCTAGAAATGACATATGATATTATGACAATTAAAGAAAATTCTGTCACATCTGTGACAGCGAGAGTCACGGGTGTCACTCTGTTAATATGAATGGATTAATTAATTAATGTTACATGCATAATTCACATCCATATTTATACTTTCATGCATAATTTTTCTTGTTTCATGAAACATTCGCATGACACTTTACTTAACATTCATGCAATATTCACGTTATTTTCACTAAATTCATTTCAAATTTGGATTAAAACACAATAATTTGTAACCAAAATCAAGATATGAATGCTAGAAAAATCAATAGAAATTAGACATAATACTTAGGCCCTTCATCTCCTACTTCCCACAGAAAAGTTACAAATATTTTGTCCAATTTAGTCAAAATCCATTGCAAGGGGTTCGCTGCAACCAAGACATGTAATGGAAGAGATTGTAATATTAATCGAAGTGGAGTCATTCTTCCTCCCATTGATAGTAGATTGCTTTCCCAATGAGATATTTTTTGAGTTTATTTATCTACTAATCCATTAAAAAACTCAGACCTTTTTCTTCCTCAATAAGTAGGGCATCCAAGATATGCAACAAGGACTGGTGATGTTGGAACCTAGTTACATGTTGTCTTATATAAGAGCATCTACCCGTATATAAACCACTTTTATCAATGTTAGCTAGCTGGCCATAACATCTTTCATATTCTCCTAATGTTTGCCTAACTACTGTGAGGGACGATCTTAGTCCATTCGTAAATGTCAATACATCATTAGCATAGGAGAGATGTGTCACCTTAGGGAAATGCCTAAGATAGCAAATGTGGCCATTTGTGGAAGACCATTTGGCACTCTTGTCAAAACTTCATCCCAATTAATAAAAGGTGCTGGAGATAATAGATCACCCTGTCTCAGGCTTCGTGATGAGTGAAAATATCTTGAAGGCACTCCATTTACTAATATATAAAACCAACAATTTAAAATCATCTTCTAAACCTACTCTACGAATTGCTCCCCAAACCCTAAGCGACGCAATAATTTAATAAGGAAAAACCAAGACATTCTATCATATGCCTTGGCCATATCTAACTTGAGCATTACATTTCCACCTCTTGTCTTTCTGTTCATATGTAAACATATTTCTTGATCCAACAAAATGTTATTAGAGATTAATTGACCATGTAAAAGAGTCGCTTATTGAGGAGATATAATTTTAGGATTTTTCAACACCTTATTCATGTTGAATTTCAGTTGTTCATCTCCAATCTGAAATGATGATATTGTCTTCATGGATATCTACCAAAGCTTTTCCAATGTTCAAAAATGGTATACCGAGAACTAGCAGATAATTTTGATCCTCTTCAAAGTCTAGCATAATGAAATCTGTATAAATTATAAACTTTTCCACTTTTTTAAGCACATCCTCCACCAAGCCTAACAGTTTTTTAATCGATTGATCCACTAAATGAATACGCATAGATGTTGGCCTTACATCTTTTAGCCCCAGTTTCCTAAAAATTGACAAAGACATAAGGTTTATACTTACGCCTAAGCCGCATAAACATTTCAAAATCTCTAAATTACCAACTACATAGAGTATCATAAAGTTCTTTGTAGCTTTCAACTTTGAGGGCATATGGTTGGTAATTAAGGAGCTACAAGTTTCCGTCATGGCTACCGTCTGGTCATATTCCCAAGTCTGCTTGTCAGATAATATTTCTTTAAGGAACTTCACGTACTTAGGCCCGTGTTTCAACACTTCCATAAAAGACAAGTAAATTTACCATTTCTTTAGCTTTTCCACGAACGTTGCAAATGTTAAATCCAATTTGTTCTTCTAAAGTCTTTGTGGGAATGGTGTTTTTGGTGAGTAAGGTCAAGGAGGAGTATAAGGAGGGTCATTGTCATTTTCTTCATCCTTTTTCTTTCTCTCTTGGTCTTCTATAAGGTGGGTCTCAGCATGTCTTTCATTGGTTCTTATAGATCTTTCCCACTCTTAAGTGTTTGCCTTACATTGCTCTATTGGAATTACTTCCATATTGCTCAAAAAAATTTCGTACTTCTCTTACAGAATTCAATGGAAAACTGGCCCATTTGAACCTCTAGGTTGTGAATAGAAGAGGCATAATCTTCTGTTACTTGCTCAAACTTCCCTTCCAATCTCTTTTGGGCCTCATCTATGCTTATAAGCTTATCCACGATCTTGGCTAATTTTCAATCCTATAAACTGGACTCATCTTGTTTGAAACCTAGTAGGTCTTGATTTCTCATTTGAGTCCTTACTTTGTTAGACCAAAAGAAATTTAGGTGGTGCTACAATCCAGGACTGTACATGTCAAATAAGGATGATTACTTCTCCAACCAAACTGTGCTTCATTGAAGTCAAATTACTCTTTATTACTAATTTCCACTAGAAAGCAATTAGCTATAATATAACTCTTTCATCCACGTATCCTTGCTAAATTAATTTGAATGGAGAAAAAGAGGCAGTCGTCAGACTGTTCAATTCCTTAGTGAGGTTGTCAATTTTAGCCTGCAATGTTGTCATTGAATCTACCGTAATCATTCCTTCTATATTTGGGAAGGTTGACTGTTACCTACTTCGTTCTGATATTCAAAGATAACTATTGTTCGCCACCTCTTTTAAAAAATCGTGCTTCACTTGCAATGGTGGTCATATAATTCCTCGATGATAGGCATTAAACCTTAGCCTTATAAAGTCCATAAGGCCCATTTGCTCCCCATGGTGTATTTCGTCCATCATCATTCTTTCTATCTCCTTTTAACATTTAACCTTTTGGACTCCTGATTATTGCCTTGTGATGTCCAAATTGATATGTCTTTCACATTGCATCTAAACTTCCTTCTCTTTTTTTTATTTCTTGTGATTAGGTACCACAATCATAAGAAAGGGTAAAAATTTCTTAAAATAAAGGAATTCAAAATTTCATAAACTAATTCCCTAACAATGGTGCCAAAAACTTGTTGAGCAAGTGTTACCTAATTTAAAACCCTCAATATTCTGCAAATATATTAATTGTTTACTTGTAGTAATTGAGGTGTCGATCCCACGAGGAATTAGCTAAAACTAAATCAACTTAACTTTATCTAAGGTTGCGAAATATGATCTAAGAGAAAATAAATTCAGAAATTAAACAATCAAAGAAAATTGAGCACTAAACCACTTAACAATTGAGTTGTCATAATAAACTAAGGATGATCAAGTATGAAAGTATAGGATTTGTTCTGTCATCATTTTACTCCCTTAACCTTTTTTATTCAATTTGGTGTCGATCCTAGATTTTTGAAGGGTTTGATTATTTTCTCTCAAGACCTAATCATTTAACCCCAATTAATAATCCCTAATTGATAACGAAATTCTAGATTTGCAATCTCTCAATTAACAAAAACAACCTAACATTTTCAACTAGTTCTTAAGTAATCTATTGGATAATCGAGTTCTCACACAAGATCACTCTTTGTCTGATCATCAATTTGATATTAGTGACTTATTAGGTTGTTAGCTCTCATTATCCAACCTAATCAGATTACTATGGACTCACTCTCTCAATTTGTTGTCAAAATATAAGCAAACACAAATATCACAACACCCAAAACATTGTATTGAAATCAAAAGTGTTTAAGTAACAAAATAAGTGAATAAAAAAAATATGAAATTAAAACATCATCAATATGCATAAAATCTTCCAATCCAGTTCACATATTAATTTTAATGAAAATAACAAAAGGAAAGAAAGAAAAACTTGATTTGGAGTTGAATCTGTAGATTTGGAAATGTTGGACAGCTAATGCTCCTCTTGATCTTCCTTGGATTAATCTCAATTTGATAAGATGGAGGCTGCTCTTTTTTGAGTGTTTTATGTTCGTGAATAGTTTGTGAGGGTTCTAGGGTTCTAGGTTTTACCCACTAAATTTGGTTCCAAAAATAGCCCCAAAATGTTAAAATTACAAAAAGAGTCATGTGCTGGAAAAGCTGAAATTCGCTGGAATTACTGTCAGTGCTTTTTGTTATGATTGTGACAAGTAAATCATGATTGTGACCTACTTCCAATTCTTTTCTTGTCTTCAAGTTCCTGCTTCCATACACTCAAACACACATCACACACCTCTTAAAACATAAAATTAAGATCCAAATCATCTAAGAAATACTCAAAAGCTCACTTAAAAATCTATCAAAACATAGTATAATTTACACTTATCAAATGGCTCATTATAATAGATAGACTCAAGGGTAAACATAACATCCTTAATTGTTATGCCTTTGCAAATAGAAGCCTAAGCCAATTAATTATTTTTCTTCCAATGTAACTTCTCTTGTTACATTTGGAAACAAATTCTCAAGCTCTACATCTCTCTTCTCTATCTATTGATTAGCTAGGTTTATGAGCTAGTTACATCAAAAACAAAGTAATTGCAAAAGAAGCATATGTATCATCAAAGTTGCATTTAGAAAATTGATATATGCCATATGGAGAGAAAAGAATCAGATAATTTTCTGGCAAAAGTGTTCGTAACAAAAAAAAACTTTTTTATTAAAATAAAGAGCTTGATAAAGGAAGAATTGTTTGTGCATAATGCTAAATTTAGATACAGCAGTTCTTTAGCTACTATTGATTAACTATAGAAAACTTGGCACTAGATGATCTTCCTCTTTATATGAGTCCAAATGCTATCTCTTTACTATGGTTTATCCAAATGAAAATATATCTCTCATTGTTTTGAAAATGGAATAGGCCACACTTAGACAACCTTATATTATGTATTTTGCTCTACCTCTCATGGCTTGTTTATTTTCTTTCTCCATTTCAGTTTGTAGCTCCTCTTGGAGCATTTTCTCCTTATAACTCTATTTTAAGACCCTTAACTTATTTAATTTATTTTATTTCCTAAAGAATATTTTATGGATTTATTGTACCTACATATATTCTTATTAAAAACTACAATAATATTTATAGTAAAAAAGAAAAACCTCCTATATAATTTCATTAGTTCCCCCAAAAAGTTATATTTTAAAAATCTCATTGGAGACCCTTATGCTTTGTGAAATGAACAAAATCAATCCTTTCATTAAGTTATATCGTTAATTCCAAATAATGTGACAAATTTAAAACACATGACATGTAATATAAATAACCACATCATAGGAGCATGACTGGAAATTAAGGGGGTGATATGTATGACGTGATGTATCTAAAACAAAACAATATTAATCCATAAGGAAGTGCACCTATCATTTCGATAGTACAGATTAGTGATTACAAGTATTGATTCTATAAGGACTATAAGTACTAGGACTAACTTTCCTTCTATTATCTAATCTAACAAAACAAATTAAAAAACTAAAGTTATTAATCCAAGAAAACAAACTAAAGCAATGAAGAAGATTGGAACAAATAAATGATAACTAAGATCTAGTTCAAGATCCCTTTAGAACCTTTCTATGCTTAGATTTATCCAGATTTAATCATTAATTCTAGTTTCTTAGACCAATAGAAATTCTAAAGCTACAACCATATTCTTTGTTAAGACATATAACTTATATCATTAATTGATTGATTACAATATCTTTCTAACCAAAAACTTTAAGAATGCATTAACTTACTTTGTGAATTCACATAATAGATTTAAATCTAACCAAAATGATTTAATTAGTTTATTTAATAAAATTATTACATAATAAATATTTAATATAATAATATTTAATTTATAACATTAATGTTTTTTATTAATAATTAGTAACATTATTTATTTTTACATGATAGTAAATTACACATTTAATTAAATTTTGCTAATAAAACAAATAAGTAAGATGATTAAGTTCTTGTATTTTGTCATATTTATTTTTTTTGAAAGATAATTCATTGATATGAAGGATTATATATAATTCTTGTTTGTTAGGATCAAAATATACATGCCTATTGAACTGAAATACTACATGTTACATTAAGTGGTTGTCTAATCTAGCAGCCATCTTCCTTTCATGCTACGAGAGATGTTGTTAACCAAGCCTTTTACCATTAGGTTTAATCTACATTGAAGAACAAGTGTGTCAAATTTCTGCTCCTAGCTTTTTTCTTACTTCCTAAAGTGTTTGGCATTCTTTTCTTTCCATAGTTTGCAAACTAGTGAGGTTAGGAGTATTTTAAGCATTTTACAGTCTGTTTTGTTTGCCATTTTGATTCTTGAAGCCCATTAAATTACTTCCTTCCTTATGGAGCCAGACTTTGTTATGTTCAAAAGGCCTAATATCTTCCCCCAAATGTTGTTAGAGTAGCAACAATCAACCATAAGGTGGTTTATTTTAGCGTGCCTCAAATATAGTTCACAGTCCTTAGATGGAATAACAAACTTGATGTTGTCCTTTATGGTTAGTCATCCACCTATTCCTAACCAGAGAATAAAGGCATGAGATGGCTTGATTTTTGACAGGTGGACGTTTGCTATATTTTACAACCCATATTTGATGTATTTTGCTTGATATTTTACACTTTTAATGTATATTCGGTACTTAATTTACTCCAAGTGTGTTTACAGGTGATAATTGCCTTTATAGACTTAAAGAAGAAGAATTTGGACAAAAATGCATCATAAAATAGAAAATTAGCAATCTGGTAGGAGCGCACGGCCATGCACTTTCGCGATATCAGACATTTTTGGATATATACATGGTCTGATACACAACCATGTACCAGATTGTGTGGGCCCCAAAAATCCTAGTTTTTAATTCTAAAAGACTTTTTCAAAGACTAATGACAGGAGTAGACTTTGGGAGGCAATTTCCACAAGTGGAAAACATCCAAAAAGGATGATTTTGGTCTAGAGAAGCAAGAAACTTGAAGAAATCATCGAAAAATCCATTGGAATACAAGATCAAACCTCTATGTCGTAAGAACATTCGATAGAAGACAATAAGGGAAATTTAGAATTATGAACCCATTGTTTTAATTTTGTTTTTTATTTCGATTTATGTATGATTTCATATTTGATCATGTGTAATTTAAACATCTAGTTAGTATTTAGGTTAAACGAACCTTATGTAAATACTTTGATACGATTTGATTACTTTATTAATGCAATTGGTTTGATTGATTATTGTGATCTGATTATGTGTTTTATTGATAATCTGATTTCGTACATAGACATTGAGAAATCCTACTGTGAATAGATCTGCTATAATTAGGAGTTGATTTCAACCCTAGATATAGGATGACAGAAATCCTCAAGATTAGGGTCAAACCTAATAGAGGGATTCATAAATCGGTAACACAATCTTATAAGATTTAACTTGAGTAATTCGGTTAGAGACCTTAGGGATTAATTGTTAGTAGACTCATGGTCAGCTACTAGCATACCATAGGAGTCTCCATGGTCTAATTAATCAACAAATAATAGCATGATAAAAAATCAATCTATTAAGGTTTTAGGGGTATTCGAGCTAGATACTAATTTATGATAACCATAGCTTAATAAGTCGATTCCACTATCTCTATGTTCATTATTGTTTCCTATTTCTTTAATTGTTTAGTTTTTATTTTCTTTTTATTAAAAATCTAAAATCAATTCATAAGCTAGATAATAAGGGAAGGGTAATTACTAGTATTCATAATCTTTATGGTATCAAACCGTACTTACTAGTACTAGCTACAACAATGCCTTGCACTTACAATTATTACAATTTTGACTATCACGAAATAGTCACAATCAAGTTTTTAACATTGTTGCCAAGGACTTTGATATTAGGAAATCCTAAATGCTATTACCTTAGTCATTTTTATTTTATTTTGTTTTATCTTTTTTATTTTATATTATTTTGCTTTTGTTTATGTATTTATTTTTTATCTCTTTTATATTTTTGGGTTGTTTATTTAATTTTCTTTTGAATTTTTCTACAACGATAGTGTGTGGTGGATTATTTTAGGAATTGATATTTAACTTCATAGTCACAACTAACAATGATGGATAGAGTGAATAGTATTATTATGGGAGCCAGGATGTGTCTTTGCAATATGAAACATCATCGTATTGGAAGGAGTCGTTTCCTCACACGTTTTCAAAAGATCAACCAATGTATATATGGGATTAATCAAACATGTGCAACTGACCTCAAGGCCTATCATACGAGAATATGTATAATTCAGAGTGGAGCAACCCTTACGTGTATGGATGGAATGACTATGCTCAAATTGAATATGTACAACAAGAATAGTGATACGAAAGTATTACAAATCAACTAATGGAATGCCTTGCCAAGAGAGTAGCTAGTTAATGTGAATTCGATAAGAGACTTCCTTCACTTGCATATGATGAGCATAATTTGAGCTTCCAACCACCTTAGAATGATGAAGAGATAACGGTCGATTTCATGAATGAAGATTCATTTCGAGAAGGTGAGTAGCTACCTGTTACTCTGAGAGATAATGATTGAGTATATTTAAGAATCAAACATGATGCATCAGAAAATGCAAGCTCATATACAAAATATGGTGAGTCAAATTGATTAGCTAATGGATATATTATTTGATGAGATGCAAGAGAGTTCGTCCAGTTCTACTGAAATTGATACTATCGATCGAGAGGTAATCAACCTTAGTAATGAAGAAGAGCTTCCTGAAGAAAAAGACAAAGGAACCTCTATCCAAGAAGAGGAGGAAGTAGAGAAGTAGCAGAAAATAACCGAAGAAGATAAGCTAGAAGCCTCTGTCCAAGAAGAAGAAGAAGAAAATGATGAGTGGGTAGAGGTGGTTGAGGAAGAACTCGTGGAGGAACTAAATAAGAAAACTACTGACGAGGTGTTAGTAGTGACTTTAAGTATAGAGGGTTCCCATTTCCTCCAAGACATGCAACTTGAGCCAATCGATGATTCAGGGATTTTTGTTATTCCCTCTTCCATTAACAGGTTGTCAATAAAAAGGGCATTAATGGAGTCTATTGGTTTTATTAATCTAATCAAAATTTTCCTTTTAATCATCTTATAACAGGTGGCTTGCTTACAGGCTACAAAATCACTTTGTGGAGAAAAGTGTGGAAGCAAGCCATTGATATGGATGACAGAAACGTATAGGTTACATCGAGCTACCAACATTAAAGAAGCATTGTATGGGAGGTAACCCATAAGATATTTTTAATTTTATTTCAATTTGTTTGCTTTCATCTTAATATAGGATTTTATTTTCTGTTGTGTTATTTCTTTTATTTCTTGTTATCCTTTTCTTTCATATTTTATATAGATGTTTGACTCATATTAGATTGATCCAAATCAAAACAATAGTCATATTCAGGAAAGTACCAACTTAAACCCTCTCACTTTTTCTAAATGCTTATATATTGTCTACATTGGGGACAATGTACAACTTTAAGTATCGAGATTGGGTTTATTGAATTTTAAGTGATTTCTTCAAGCTTATTATAATCTTAGTTATAAATTTTATTAGTTGATGTCTTGAATTAAGTGAGATTTGTCCATGAATACTATATGTCCTTGTTGAATATTGATTTGAATTGGTATGTAAAAGGATGATGATTAGAATAAAATTAGTTGTCTGAGTCATATTTTTCGTAATCATTGAAATATTGAAGTTAAATGAAAATTGCATATTATTTACACACACATATATATACCCATTTTTTGTGAGCTTCTAAGCCTAAAAAGCACATTTTCAAAATTTTTAAAGCTCTTGTTATTCTTTTATATATGTGTTATCGTGTATAGTAGGATAATTCTAGAATTTGCTTTTATTATGCATATCAAGACCATACTTGTTAAATTAAAAGCATTAATATGATGAAGGCACTTAGATTCGCCAACTTACTTTAGCCTATTTTTTGGAAATCACCACACCCAAAAATTTACCTTTAGTAATAACTAAGTTGAGCCTAGCCTTTTTCATTGTTTAAACTCAAATTATATACCTTTTATCCTATTTTCTTTGAAGACCTTTTTATTGTTTTAAACCCTGAAGGTTATTTACATTATTTAATTATTTGAGACTTGAAATTTGTGAAAGGTCCAATTGTGGTAATGATTGGAATGTTGAAAAAAAGAAGGAAAAATATTTAAAAACAAAGAAAAAAGAATAAGTTTATGGTATTAATAGAGTTTCATTAAAAGGACCTCCGTATTTTGTAAACAAGTCTTATACTATTTCTTTTTAAGTAAATTTTCTTCAATTTAACCCTTTTATTATCCCATTCATACCATACCTAAACCCCGTTACAACCTTACAAAGACCTTTTGATTTTTGTTTATAGTTTGTACATAAGTGGTGGATATGTGATTTTATTGCAAGCCTATGGTAAGAGTTCTACTATACATTAATTGAGAGTTTTGATGCTTTTCAGCCTAAACACTTGAGTGCATTGAGTGAAATTGTAACACCCACATACCCCCTGGAAGGATATGTAAATGTCACCACAGACAGGACTGAAACATACTAAGCATTTCATTCATATTTAACTTAAAACAGACTTTAACTAGTACACTGAGTTTATCCAACACATGCTTTGATTCCAAAACCATTCTAAATTCAAGTTATCTCATCACAAACCATTAACAAAATAGTACATATCATAGAGATGGTGTTTTACAAAATACATAACTTAAGTTCAAATCCACCCTATAATACAATGATTACAAACTTTTGAACAAACTACATCAAGTCTCATATTACATTATTTATAACTTAAACAACCCAAAACAAACTGATCAACTCAAACAAAACACAATAGAAGATACCATGATTGGTATCTATAATAGAAGAGACTTAAATCTCTGAAATAGAAGACACAAAAGTGTATGGAATTAGAAGACACTGAAGTGTCTGGTCACATTAGACAACTTAGTATCTAATTACAAAAGCAGCTGCTAACCCTTCTAGGCATGCCTATTTAACCACGACTAGGACTCAACAGTTTTAAAACAAACCATTTCAGATTTCAGGATTTTATGAAAATGATGAAGTACAATATATGTCTTTATTCTATTTTGCTCCAATTGAACTTATTAATTGACATTTACATAACATACCTTATAAATACAAATATGTGCAATTATGCATCGATTAAAGTGTTGAGTCATCACACATTATGTACATGAACACAATTAGAAAGCACTTCCAATATAATCCCAACTATCAAACTTCTCGGACAACTGATGGTTCAGAATTATCACAATATTATAGCAGAAATTCCTAATTCACAAACATCCATATCCAATTCATAATACATAAGCCTTTGGAAATCATTCATTCATGATCACACTAAGCAATTCAACATTATATTCATCATTATTAAACCATACATCCTTTACATTATCATCTCAATTAATAATGCATAAATAAAATAAGTATTACTCAATTACATCAAAAACCAATTTAAGTTTAAACACACCTTAAACAATTCCATTTAAGTCCTATTGAATCGAATAAATTAACTAAACCTTATATAGTTCATCAATTGCACAAAATCCCATTTTTTCACCTTTCTAACCATTTCCCACAATTGTGGGATAAGTGACCCGAAACCTTCAAATAGACCTTCAAATAGTTGTTTTCATAGGATAGGTTTTTGGATCAATTTTGTATGGCTATTCTGACCTAGAAACTGACTTTTTTAGACAATATGTTCTTCTGAACAAGTGTTCCTCTATGTATTAAGTTTCAAACAAAAAAACGTTAATTCAATTTGGTTCATTATTCCAAGAGTTATACCCAAAATACTACAAACTATTCTCAACCATGGACAACAACCAAAACTCAACTTCAAGCCAAATTTCAAAGCACTTGATGACAAAAATCAATTTCAATTCCTTCATTAAAGTTGTAGATATATGTATCTAGTTTAATCTAAATTTAAAATAATCCCATTTTGATGTCTAGAGGTCAAGATATGGCTATAATACTGATGCCTGTTCAGTAGACCCACTCCCTCTAACAAGTATCCAGTATGTATCAAGTTTCTAACCTCAATTCTTCATTAATTCATTACACATTTTATCCACTTCAAACATCA
This sequence comes from Erythroxylum fimbriatum, assembly GCA_026770325.2. Taxonomy (NCBI): domain Eukaryota; kingdom Viridiplantae; phylum Streptophyta; class Magnoliopsida; order Malpighiales; family Erythroxylaceae; genus Erythroxylum; species Erythroxylum fimbriatum. The sequence goes on from JANZLH020000394.1 coordinate 442,782, forward strand.
AACAATACATGTTCTAAAATGATACCAAGTTTAGGATTCCCTTACCTCTTTAAACTTCAAAGAATAACTCCAAATCACTTCAAAGATCCGGCTACACCAATACTTCCTAGCATTCAACTCTTATCTAAGATTAAGATGCAACTTTCAGCACCAACAAGATAATAACACATAAAATTACAAGACCATCTTCATGATAAAAATAACTTACAAAGCTTTAAAGTGTTGATGATTCAAACTTCAGAAAATTTCTAGAAGTTGAGAGGAAGAGAGAGTGGTTTTCGGTGGAGAAGATGCAAGAGTGGAGAGAGTGTTGCAAAATTACCAAATGGCTTAGGTTATTCATCACTTATTAGTGCTAGGTGTCATTACCACCACATGGCACTTAACACCATAAAATGAAGTCCATTTGCCCACCATTTAAGTTGCCATTTGTAACACTTTAATTAAGCCACTTGTCCTTTTATTATGCAACCAAATATCACACAATGGATGATGCCAAATGTCAACGCATAAACTATGACAAATGTCAGTAACTCATAGGCTTAATCATTCTAATTTTCATATACCAACTTAACTTATCTCTTGACCATTTTTCCTAGTCCAAATGTATATTTAAATACCTCAATTCTCTAATGGCGTCAATTAATTCCAATTCACTAACTACGATCCATCAATACCAAAATTTAAGTCACATACCTTTCACTTTCAAATCATAGCAAAATTTTAACTCATATCATACATGTACTTTCATAAATATGTAACATTTCATCTAGGATATATTTTGGGCCTTACAAAAATCTTGTTGAGGGTGTGAAGAGATATGCTTTTGATTTCAATGTGATTGTTGATATGATTGCTATTAATATTGCTTAGGAAGTTAATTTTATGATAACTTGACTCTAATCATATATTAGTTTGATTTAATAGGGGATGTATAGTATGAATGGATAGGTTGAGATTGGTGATGGATTAATGTTATAAAATTTATAATTTAGATTATGGTTTGCTTGTGGACAAGAAAAAATTAAGTGTGAGGACTTTTGATAGATGGATATTTATGTTAAGTCAAAATGACTTTACAACTAATAATTTTGATGACAAACAAAAAGGAGACAAATGAAAAGTAGACGGAAGATATCGAAGTAAAATACAGACGGAAGATATTGAAGTAAAATTATTACCCCCAGAAATTTCTTTTTTATATATGATTAATTAAGCATGATTAGGTTAATTGGGTAAATTAATAAAGCAATTAATAATGTTAGCATGAATTAGCTTATGACATTAAATAAGTTAGGTTAAATGAATTAATGTTAGTAAATGAGTTAGTTAGAATTTAATGTAATAGATAGAAGTAAATGTGTTAGGTACAATTAAATGTGTTAATTGGGCTTGGGCCCAAATGAAATAAAAAGAAATAGGCTTAAGTAGTGTGTTAGTGGCCTAGAGAAGAATAAGAAGAAAAGAAGAAGGAATAGGTAAATGGGCTTAAGTGATTGGGCCTTAAGGGATTAGTATATAAAGAAGGAAGAAAAGGAAAATTGTATCTTGCTTTGGAGAGAAGAACCGAAAATAGAGAAGGGAGAGAGGGGAAAATTCGGTGGAGAGGGAGAGAGGAAGAAAAGAAGAAAAGCTTACCTAGGGTTTTGATTTCCAAGAGTTTTAGAGCCTGTTGGAAGAAAGTCCAAGAGATAAAGATGTGGAAAATGTTCTAAGCTTCATTTTGAGCTAAGGAGCATATTGTGTTGTTGAAGATTAAGGTAAGTCTTCACTTTTAATGTGTGGTTTTTAGTTGGGTTTTGGTTGAGAAAGACTATAAATGGAATGGGTATAGTGATTCCTAAGTTGATTTCATGAAAGAAGTCATATGGTTTTTCAATTTGAGTTGAGCTTGATTTGGGTTTTGTCTTTGATGAAGAGAGAGAAGGAAGGGAAGAAGAGCAAGAAGAAGAACTACCTTGACCAAGGATTTAAGCAAGAATCAGGTGGGTTTCACCTTTATCTTTATGTATATAAGCAATAAATGATAATAAATGCATGACATTAATGGGTTTTTAACTACTTGAAAGTGCTATAAATGTTTGTGATTAAATGATGGTTGTGATGGTTGTATGATATAAATGATGGTATTAAATGATTGATGTTGTGGTTGTTAGATAATTATGAATGTTGAGTATGTGACCATGATGCTAATAAATGTAAATTGCATGATGAAGATTAAGTTGGTTTGAATAACTAACTTAAATGAATGTGATGAAAAAGACATGAATGATGCATGAAGAAAATGACTTTTAAAGAAAACAGTGAATTGGACAAGAACAGTCCAATTTCCTTGTTATGCATGAATTATGTGTTGTATGGGTAAGGTACA
>JANZLH020000394.1:445252-458636 GCA_026770325.2 Erythroxylum fimbriatum
TCTCATATTAGTCATATGCTCAATGCAATTCTCATGTTCTTTGAGTCTCTCACTAAGATGCTTCCAATCTCTAAATCTGTCATTTGCTAATCCACTTTGTTTGTTAGTAGATTTGAACAACTTACAACAAAAACAATATACTTTATCTACATGTTTAGAATAAACCAATCATTTTCTATCGCTAATCTCTCCATGACTCAACTTTTTATAATAATAATAATATGAAAAATGACGAGAGGCATTGTCTAAAGGAAACATAAGATTTAATTCTCTTACAGGCCCTTTTTCAACTAAACTATTCCTTGCTTTACTATTAAAATTATCCCAATTTCTAGGATCATAAATGTTCAATATAGGGCTTACTTGCTCATCTGCCTTTAAATTTTCTAAAATGGATGCATTTGGTACATGATCATGCTCACTCAGATTTCTAATATCTTCATGAATATAAATCTCATCACTTAAGTTTTCTTTATGTTGTTCAAAACTACCTTCATGTAATTCATCGAGACTTTCACTAGAAGAGCCTACCCTTTTAATAAATTTATTAATTGCTCCTTTTTGGGATTCTATCAACTGTGTTACTTGTTTTCTTTTTTTTCCTTTTTCACTTCCAAACAAATGCTTTTTAGGCAACATAATATAAATCAATTATAAAACAGTTTGACTAGAAAAAGAACAAAAGCACCTGAATAGAACTAGAAGAAGTACGCAGGCACAACCAAACTCTAATAGCTTCATAATATATCATAAATATATATAAATGGTATTAAATCTGTGATAGAGGAAAAAATAAATAGCAAAATTTAATATCTAATATTAAAAATAAAAAACAAAGAGCAAATTTTAATGATAGAGAGACACTAATTTCTAAAAATACAAGAAATTAACATACTTAGGAAATAAGCTAATATACTGTCCACGTTAATGACAAATTACAAATTAATTATAACATATTCAAATATTTAATAAGCTAAAAATACATTAAAATCAGAAACTTTATCTTTAAATTATACTCAGAACTTAGAACTTAGAAGACAAAATCGTGAACTTTTTTGCTGCTAATTTTTTAGTTAGAGTTCCTTAAATACATATATTGATTCAAATAAAGAAATTAAAAGGTAAAAATACACCTAAATACTTCAAAAATATTTATAAGTATAAAAAGTTAACGTTAAATCTTGGAAGTTGCTTACGTTTGTTAGTCTTGAAAAATGAAAATGTTAACAGCCTCACCAACGTTCTCCAACAACGTTATCTATATTTATTACTACATTTAATACTCTTCTATCTTCATTACAACCTAACAAAGGAAGAAAAAGTTGCACAGAAGGAGAATAACGAAGCACGTTTATTACAAGAGGGGGGCCATGGGGCCCTTTTTTATGGTGGGCCCTACGCAGGTGCCCTGCCTGCCCCTGCCCAGAGCTGGCACTGCATACACGATAGTGTACACACCTGTGTTCATGACATACACGAATTTGTGTGGTGACTGTATATCTCTTTGTGATCATGTACTTCTATAAGTGAGGTAGTGCTGACGAGACTTGGTTGTGTATATGACTATGTACAATGTAGAAAAACCTATTTCTTGATATATAAAAAATATGAACGTTTTGCATGATTGTGAGGTCATGACGTTTAAAAGTAAGGAAAAACAGAGAGAGAGAAGTAGTGTTGTATTCTCATCTTTTCTTGATTGTTTTTTAGATTGGTTTGAGAGTTTGTTGATTGTTACATCAACTTTGGTTTCAATACTGAAACATTGTGAGACAACTTCTTGTTGTGAAATGAGAGATCAAATTTTGTAAATCCTTATTTCAGTCTAATGGATTTGCTTATTGGTTTAGCTTATGATTTTTTCCTCTACGTTGGAGGGTTTTTAATTTAAATTTTGGTCTTTGTTTTATTGTTAAGTTTCTTATTCTCATGCTAGTTTTCCGGTTGAACTTGAAGAGTATTTTGTTGTCTATATTTGGTTGATCTTTTAGAGAGTTGTGTTATTATCTCCCAACAAGTGATATCAGAGCCATCATCATGGTAAGTGAAAACAATTTTATAGTCATGTTGACGTCATCAAACTACTCTATTCGGATGCCCATAAATGGAGGACCTGCTATATAGCTAGGATATCTTTGATCCTATTAATGTAAATAAAGGTGTGAAGGATCATGTTCCTTTGAAGTATGAAAAGATTTCAGATAGAAAATAGGAAAAGGTGAAGCAAAAAACTTTAGTAACAATTAGAAAATAAATTGATATCAACATATTCAACTATGTGTCTTAAGAAACGAATCCTTTTGAGCTATGAAAAAAAGTAGAACAACTCTATGAAAGGAAGAATACCTATAATAAGGCCTCTCAGATTAAAAGGCTTGTGAACTTGAAGTTAAAAGTTGAGAAATCTGTGTCGGAGCATTTAAGTGATTTATTGGATATAATCAACAAGCTTACTACAATGAAGATCACTCTTGATGACGAGCTTAAAGCCTTGTTCCTGTTGAGATTGTTACAGATAGTTGGGAGACACTGGTGGTGATGATTAGCAACTAAGTTCCTGAAGGTGTGCTCTCTTTGGATGTAATCAAAGAGAGTATGTTTATTGAAGAAATCATAAGAAAGGAGATGAGAGTTAACAATGTGTAGGTTTTGTGATAAAAATCAGGGGAAGGAATAAGAGTATGGTCCCAAAAGGGCATGACAAGTCTAAGAATAGATCAAAGTCTATAGGTGACAAAGACATAAAGACATGCCACTATTACAATAAGCTAGGACATATTAAGGGGCTATAAGTAGAAGAGGGATTAGAAAAAGTAAGATCATCATAATGATGGAGATGATAAGAATACAACTGCAATAACTCCAAGCACGGATTATGAGGTGCCCCTAGTTTATAAGACAATAAATTATTCCATGTCAATAATTCAGGTTATGAGTGGTTGATTAACACAAGCTTCTTATCATTTTATTCTAAAGGTAGAGTACTTTTCAAACTACAAAAGCGGAGACTTTGGGAGTGTAAAGAAGAGAAGTTAAAGTTTTGATAAGATTGTTGGTATGAGTGATATCTGGGTTAAGACAAAGGTAGGATGCTTAATGACCTTAAGAGATGTATAATACATCCCTGATCTAAGGCTAAATTTGTTACCAATGAATGTGTGGAATAAAGAAGGATTTTAGCTTACTTTTGGGGATAGGAAGTGGAAACTGTAAAAAGGAGGAATGAATGTTGCTCGAGGAGAGTTATGTTACTCGTTGTACATGACATACTCAAAGGTGTAGGGTGGTGGAGAAATATACATAGTCAAAGAGAAAACTTCTCCAAATCTATGGAATCAACGATTGAGACATATGAGTGATAAGGGATTAAAGTTGTTGGCTAGTAAACCCCTTATCTTAGTTTAAAACAAACTACTGCTTAATCCTTGTAATCACTACTTGGATGGAAAGCAATATAGAGTCTCTTTCAAGGAAGGATCTACAAGGAAGTCAAAGATATTATAGTTGGTGTATTCAGATGTTTGTGACCCTATTAAGAAGGAGTCATTAGGAGGTAATAAATATTTTATTACATTTATTGATGATGCTTTGAGGAAGAATTAGGTGTACATGTTGAACTCAAAGAGTCAAGTATTTGAAACTTTTTATAAATTTCATGTCATGGTAGAAAAGAAATATGAGAGGAAGCTAAAGTGTCGGCGAACAAATAATGAAGGTGAGTATACTTTCAAGGTGCTAGAGGATTACTGTACATCACATGACCTTGTACATGAAAAGACAAAATCAGGGACTCCACAGTATAACAGTGTTACTGAGAGGATGAATAGTATAATAGTGGAGCAAGCTCGTTGCATGCTCAGAATGTCTATATTGTTAAAGAAATTTTGAGGTGAAGTAGTCCAAACTGCAGTCTACTTGGTTAATTAAGCTCCCTTAGTTCCACCAGATTTTGAGATTCTCGAGAGAGTGTGGACTGGTAAAGATCCCACATATCATCATCTAAGAGTTTTTGGCTATAATGTATTTAGACATGTACCTAAGGATCAGAGAAGAAAGCTTAACTTTAGGATAATATCTTGCATCTTTGTTGGGTATGATGGTGATCAATTTGGCTTTAAACTCTATAACCTTAAGAAGCAGAATGTAGTTAGGAGCAAGGATGTGATGTTCTAAGAGCACGAGAGAGGTATTTATCTTCTAAGAGGAAATAAGTCATTACACAACAGCTCATCATATGACATTGTTAATTCTTTGCCAATGACTTCCACTATTAAGTAGTTGACAGATAAAGGAGATGAAGTGTGTGACCAAACATATATTGATGATAATCAAAAATAGCCTAGTAATGTTAAGCAATATGAATTGCATTCGGATAATGCTGAAGATGTAGTCTTTGAGTATAATGAGCATGGGGAGTAATTGGATTCAACAACTAGCGATATATAGCTTCTAAGGTCGACAAGGGACAAAAGGCCTTCTATAAGGCGTCCAAGTTTAAAATACTTGTTGGTTACTGCTAAGGAGAAGTCGGAAAATGTGCTAAAGGTTGCATCTTATAAAGACAAAGATCTCTTACTTGCAGTTATGAAGAGATGAATTCTCTGAAAAAGAGTGATACATATGAGCTTGTGAAGCTTCCAAAAGACAAAAAAGAACTAAAGAATAAGTGAGTGTTTAAGATAAAGAATGATAGTGACAAACTGGTAAAACACAAGGAAAAGCTAGTGGTAAAAAGGTTCAGTCAAAAGAAAGATAAAGATTTTGATGAAATCTTCTCATTAATAATCAAGATGACCTTACTTTAAATAGTTTTGGGTCTGACTCCTGTTTAGATCTTGAACTCGAAAAATTAGATGTTAAAATAGCCTTTTGGCTTGGAGATTTGGAAAAAGAGATATAGAAGAAGTAGCTAGAAGTTTTAAAAGATAAAGGCAAGAAAAATATGGTCTACAAGTTTAAGAAAGCCTATATGGGTTAAAACACTCCAAGGCAATGGTAGTCGAAGTTCAATTCTTATATAACGGATCATAGTTACAAGTGAACTTATACTGATGCTTATGTGTTTTTCAAGAAGTTCACAAGTGATAACTTCATCATTCTTCTTCTATATGTTTATAGTATGTTGATTGTGCGTCAAGATGTTGGAAAAACTCAAAAGTTGAAGGAGCATTTGTCTAAATCTTTTGATATGAAATATTTGGAACCTGCAAAGTTGATTTTAGGCATGAAGATAACTTGAGACAGGAAGAATAGGAGATTGTGGTTGTCTCAGAAGAGATAAGTTGAAAGAGTGCTAGAAAGGTTCAATATGAAGCATGTCAAGCCAATTAGCACGCCTCTGAAACCTCACTTCAAGCTGAGTAAGCGTGTATGTTACTTAACAAAAAGAGAAAGATGGTGTGTCCGCTATTTCATACTCATCTGCAGTAAGGTCTTTATTGCATGCAATAATGTGCACAAGGCCATATATTGTACAACCTATTGGGACGGTGAGCATATTCTTGTCAAATCTGTGGAAGGTTCACTGGGAAACAGGGAAAATGGATTCTAATATACTCTAGAGGCACGTCAAAATGGAATTTGTGTTTTAATGATGGTGAGCCAACTTTAAAAGGTGTTACAAATGCAGATATGGTTAGAGATCTTGATGGAAGAAAGTTCATTTCAAGTTTTATGTTCATGTTTGCAGGGAGAGTCATCTCATGGCAATCTAAGCTTAAAAAATTGTGACTTTATCTACGATTGAAGTAGAGCATACAGTTACAGTGAAAGCTTATAAGGAGAAGCTCTGGTTGTAAAGGTTCCTTCAAGATGTTGATGTGAAGCAAGAAGACTGTGTAGTATTTTGTGATAATCAAAGCATTATTGGCTTGAACTAAAATACTATGTATCATTTCCGCACAAAGCATATAGACGTAAGATATCATCGGTTGAGGTCTGTGGAGGAGCAATAATCAGTTTTGAAGAAGATTCGTACATACATGAATTATGTTGATATGTTGAATAAAGCTACTCTTGAAAGCAAATATGATATATGTAGTAAGCTTGTCGGGATGTCTCTCAAGTAGATGTCAGAGAATAACCTATCTTTTGAATAATTGGGATGGGAGGGAAATTGTTGAGTATTCAATCTTATTTTGAGACTTTTGGTGATCGTAGATGCCTTTATGGTTTATGGGAATGACGAACAATTAAAGACAAGAAGAATGAAGTTCTTCTATAAGGAGACATGGTCGTGTAGAGCGCTACACATTTGTGTCTTTAACTTACATTATTTTATATATTATCTGTGTATGCACACACACCTGTGTTAAGTGGCACACTCCCGTGTCTTCACTTACACGATTGTGTGGATCAATCTTGTAAGTCTCTAGAACTATATGAAGAAGGACATGAAGAGTGAAGAGATACACAATCATGTACATGCCCGTGTTCATGACATACATGACTGTATATCTATCTGTGACCATGTACTTCTGCAAATGAGGTTGTGCTGAAGAGAAACGGTCATATACACATTTGTATATCTCTGTGATATCGATTGTGTACTTTTGTGAGTGAATTTATGCTGAAGAGACATGATCACTTGCAGGATTCTGTATGTGACCGTATACGGTGAAAAAAAACTTATTTTGTTATATAAAAGAGAAAAATACGTAGGTGTTGCATAAGTGTAGGGCCATAAAGTCCATAAATGAGGAACAACAAAGAGAGAACAAGTAGTGTTATATTCTCATTCTTTTTGTTGATTTTTACGTTAATTTCAGTTTCAATCCTGAAACTTTGTGAGATATTTTATTATCGTGGGAAGAAAGATCAAGCTATGTAAATAGTTATTTGAGTTTAGTAAATTTGTTTATTAATTTTTTGGTAGTTTTTTCTTATACACTAGAGAATTTTAATGTTTATTTGGTTGTTAAGAGTATTTGTGTTATTGACAGTTATGTGCTTCTAGGTCCCTGAAACCATACGACGCACTGCGAAGCTAAGAAAAATACATTCCCCAGCTAATGGGCTACGTCGACTCACAGATAAAAGAGTAACGTGGCATGCACAATGACAAAAAGAATCTCAACATACCGCAAAGTAAAAAATATTTCTTTAACCTCATCGACCTAACGAAAATTTGGATGTTAGTGGATAAAGCGCTACAACTTTACCTACTTGCAGTAACAAATGACACCTGAAAGGCTGAATCACAGTACTAGAACAAGACCCAGGTTAACAAAAAGTTCTGTAAAAACAGAAGGGAATGACGACATTGTAAGGAAAGCTCATGAATGCCTGCAGCTGCAGAGGTTTTAGTGATGGGCCTTTCCTAACATGTGAATCATCAGAGAAACCGCCAACTGTTCTATATATTTCTCATTTAATTTCTCAATAAGTTCATCAACTGCCAAAAGCTAAAAGTCTCCAGTCGACGACTTGTAGGTTTTTGTCGTGTGCCTGTTACTTCATATTTTAACTTAAAATCTTAAGGCATAAAATTATGAATTAGTTTTTTTATATATAAAATTTTTTATTAGCTTTTATTCTTGGTCGTTGTTGAAAATATGCAAATATTGATAACCTTATTATTATTATTATTATTATTATTATTATTATTATTATTATTATTATATTTTTATAAATATAAACAAAATAAAATTATTCCATTTTTATAACAAATATTAATCAAATTACTAAATCTGAAATTACTAAATGTAATTGAAAGCATCCCTTTTCAATTTGCCTTTTCACGAGGTCTTTAGCAGTTTGAGTGTAAATATGAGTGGATAGGGTTCACTTATTGAACGCTTGTGGATCCTAGTCTTTGTTGGCTTTAATTTTGTAAAATTTGGACCAGAAAGATTAAGACCTTAATACAAATGAGACGTACACGTTCCCATGTCTAAATCATGGTCTTTAATACTCCCTTGCCATCACCATCTTTCTATATATATGATTGGGTAAAGAACCATCAATACTACACATCTCACTTCCTCTCCTCCCACAACCTCACTATCAACCAAAGAATTGTCCATCTTGTCTCTATTTCCTGATCTGCACTTGTTTTTCAATTTATGAAAATCCTGTAGACAAAACATACTTCATTTGGGACTGTCACTATTATAGGGACTAACAAGAGATGGGAAGGACTCCGTGCTGTGAGAAAGTGGGGTTGAAGCGAGGGAGATGGACGGCTGAAGAAGATAAGATCTTAACCAACTACATTCTCGCCAATGGAGAGGGTTCATGGAGGTCATTACCCAAGAATGCAGGTATATGCACATAAATACGAAACAATTATATATGGACCCAAAACTCCGGTTTTATGGCAATAAACTAGCTAAATAAATAGCTTGCTTCTACTTACTCCGTTCACATGTCCTAAGGTTGATATCTTCAATGACATTACGAGATAATTGACGATCGGGTTTGTGATATGAAGGGTTGTTAAGGTGTGGAAAGAGTTGCAGACTGAGATGGATCAACTACTTGCGAGCTGGACTGAAGAGAGGGAACATCTCCAAAGAGGAAGAGGAGACCATTGTTAAGTTGCATAACGCTTTGGGAAATAGGTACATACAATGTTAAATATTCATAGTCTCCCCATGTTTAATTTTGATATCTCTTTTTCTAGTATGTATATCTTACAATTGCATGGCTTCAGCACCTTTTTTTTTAAAGGTTACTTCTTAATTATCAACATCCCAACTAGAAGCAAAAGCATGCATGCAAAGAAGTCCTACTGTGACTTGTTCTTTATTATTTACTATGGATCCAGTGCACTTGGACGGAGAGCTAATTAAAAAGAATAAACTAAGGCAAACAAAAGATGGCAGCATAAAACGGTCAAGTTGAGATGAAAATATCGGAAGTATAAGGTTCATAAATCTATAGAAACAAGAAAGGAAATGAATAGGAAAATAAAGCCTCTTTTTTTAATTAAGAAATCAAAATTTTAATAGTTTTGGGAGATATTTTTATCTACAATAGCCTAGCCTTCCTAACACTTACCTGGTTTAATTGTCTATTTATATCGTACGTAGGACTCATAATCGAACATACAAGTTGTGCAAGGTTGACTAATCTAACCATGCTATGCTCAAGATAGGTTTTGTTGGCTAACTTAACTGACAAACCTGACGAGCCACTTACTACCTTTTTGCTTTAAGGATAGAGTAGCACTATAGAGTTTGGTAAATACTTAAAGCCTACTCTCTAGCTAGGACTTGTCCTGAAATTCGAGGGCTTCATTCTAGCCGGCTTTTAGGGGGAGCTAGCGTATAAAAACACTACATGCTCAAACACGGCGGTGATAGTATATTTCCCCGTAGGGAATTTATGACAACGATAATAGGCTTTGGACCACTACCCTTTTCAAAATTTTGTTTTTCCAAGTTAACCTCTCCAAATGATGTGAACTCGAGTAGAATTTACATTCAACTGAGCCTCATTAAAGTTCCAAAGTGCTAGAAATTTCCCTTTGTAGTAGTGTTATGAATACGTACAAAATATTGTTCCATTTTGAGCCAGGACTCGCCTTATCAGCATCATATCTTGGACAAGTTTACTACTTTTTGACAAAACGAACTAAGATCTGTACGTCAAAGGAATTATATTGTCTTGTATCGAAATCATCCCGCCAGAAGCCTTTCAATTAAGCCTAATTCATGTGTAACAAAATCGCTGAATCCCATAACCTCCATAATTTGTTTTCTTTAGTTTATCAATTGCCTGATGCATGCAAGACTCTATATCTGGACATAAACCTGAAGCTCATGGCCTTTGTCTCAAATTTCCTAAAGCCGCAAAACAAGTGAACCAAGTCATGACCCCATGTTTGGTTAAGTCATCAAGCTCAATTAGTTACGGGGACCACATGCATATATTCCTTCATTCTCATTCCATTAAACGATAGCATTGTCATGATTTATGAAGTCAACTAATTTTCATTCTACGGAATTAGGAGTATTCTTCCGGACATATTAAGAATCATCAGATTAGAGCATCGCTGACAAACAAAAGACACTCGTTCAGCAGAGTTCAAGTCAAAGTTGTTAATAAAGGAGCACTACTTTACATTAATGAAGTATATCACGTTATCATATTTGATACGATTTTCTAATGAAAGATCTCTACAGTTATTTGTAAATTTATGTTAAACATAAAAATTTATATAATAAACTTTTAGGAGTCAGCATGTATATATCGAATAAAGTAAGTAGTAGTATCTCCAATCCTCAAATCCAAAGTTTTGGGGTTTAACTTGTAGTCAAGGCTTGAAAAATATGTGTTTCTTGACCCCAGTAGATATGTTGAGATGTGAGTCATAGCGTAATCATAGTTCATACTGTGGATAATCTCTTCCGCATCACAATTCAAGATACATAAAATTCTGAAACTTTTGAATTCCATGGTTCTGAATGTTGGTGTAGGTGGTCTTTGATCGCTGCTCATTTGCCTGGAAGAACAGATAATGAGATAAAGAACTACTGGAACTCTCATCTGAGCAGAAAAATCTACAGCTTCGCCAAGTCAAAAAGCGATTGGATTGTTCCCACCACCAATAATGAAGTTGGGCCATGCAAGCATAAAGATGGTAGAAGTAGTCATTCATCCATGAAAAAGCACACCTCATTAATGTCTGTAGGGAAAGCTGAGTATGGTGGTACTGCTCATCAAATAGCATTGAAACCAACCACCGTGGAAAAAGCACAACCTTTCTCCTCACTTATGACAACCAACCAACACAACAAGATTAGACAAATCATGGGTTTGGTCTCCACTTGGAACCCAAAACAAGAACTACCGACTAGAACAAACCTAAGTATGGAATTCCATGGATCTTGCTTAGGTGGTGATCAAGAAAGAACAGTATATAGGTCTACTGATAAAGAAAGTGATCATGGCTTGGGACCATATGAATGGCTAGACAGTGAAATGAAACGCCTTCAGTATGTCCTGCAAGGCGAAGTGTTTGATCATCCAAGCAAGCTGGTCAATCATACCTTTTCCAAGGAGAGACAAAATGAGGTACTAGAACAAGAACAAGGTATCATTAGTGAGGAAAATAATGGGGTATTGTTGATGAATATGATGGAAACTGACAAAGTGGTAACAAGGGATGATCAAGACAGTAGTAGTGCAACAAGCTGCAGCTTTTGGAGCTCATCAAATGCAGAGAGCAGCGTGGAATTACTATGGAATAATTGTGTTCAACCAAATCAATATTATCCCAGTTTCCATAACGAACTGATGGATTGGGACTGTATGGGAGTTGATGCCGACATAGGTCGATGGGACTAATAATTATGTCATAAAGTGGATGTCCGTGATCGCTACAGAGGGGCAAAAAAGATCTTTACATTTATTTCTGTGAGTTTAAATTTTGATGTACTTTTGTACGCTTTCTGTTTGTACCAAAAATTAACTGCTGTGTGAATTCAGCCTTGCTTTGTATATAGTTTTGATTCAATAAAATATTGTTTGTATAATATATTATTCAATAGTTGCAATGTATTAATTCAACGCCCTCAAGGGGTGTGATTTGATGGTTGAGAGCGGAACTTAGCTTCGGTTAAGTTTCAGGTTCGATTCCATGCTAGCCTCTCTTGTAAGAGCTTGGGGCAGCCGGAGTTTTACTTGTAGGTGGAGAACTAATTGGGCCCTCAATGATGAGGTGCGCCAGCTTGGCTCGCCTGTAGGGTGGTGTGTCATTTGAACCATCGGAGAGGTGTGCTCACTTGACCCGCCTACAGAGTTTCCTCGAATAAAAAAAAAATTAATTCAAAGTTTAAAGAATCAGGAATTCAGGCCTTTCCCAATGGATGTGCTGTCCTTTTTGCCACAAGTAAATTACACATGCACGCTCCTATAAATTCATGCTATTACACAACAGACCGATAAATAGGTGCTTGAAATGCGGCATTTAATTTTTCTAAAACATGAAAATACTATTTCATAAAGAATGTGAAAATTTTAATTAGGGCCTGGGAAAAAGAAAAACGAAGGCCAATTTTGTCATGAAAAGGACGATCCACTGTATTTACAATTGGTTTTGTTTTTTGGACCTTTTTTTAAACTTTAATTCGTAAAATCTATCACTTAACTTTTGGAGTATTGTTTAATTATTATATTTTGTAACTTTATTAATAATTTTTGAATAGTTAAGCAAAGAGAGTAAGCATATCACACGAAATAAGTGATAATTTTTTAAAATATGAAGAAAGAAATATAAAAAGATTAAACTATATGAGAATCCAATATTTCTTCTCAATCCTTTTTTATTTTGCTCTATTAATGTTATTTTGCACTCTACTTAAAAAAAATATAGAAAGCTAATCTATTTACAGACATGAGAAATATATTTAAAATTCAAATTCATTATAATAAAATACAATGCATTCATATTATATATTATAATCAAATAAGATTCAATGCCTTTTATTATATACTCAAAAGATAAAATAGTACAACGATAGTTAATGTTACATCCAAACTTAAATAACACCACTGAAAATGTAAAACAAGACAAAAGTATCTCATTATATACCTTAAAACTATTTGATTAAAAAAGATCCCTTATACTAACATAGATTAAAAACTTGACTTATTATACATTTACACTAATAATTATATCCAACATAATTTTGATTATAATCGTCTCGGATATAAGTCATAATTCATAGGTGTGTGATATCATTTAGCTTAGATTGTCTGCTTTCTTATGCAAGCTCTACTGGACCCAACGCAAGATGGCCCTTGGATAACTAGTTAAAATAACAACATTAACCTTCCTCTTCACGATAAGGTATTAAGTCTTAGAAAGATACAGGTATTTTTGTTATTGAAAGTTTAATTAAGGAGGTGTTTGGTTCTGTTTTAATTTTTGCTTTTCGTTGATTTCATAAAAAATAAAACAGTCCTCGAAAACTGGTTTGGTTTGGTTGAAGTTGTTTTTGTTTTTCGTTGTTAAAAATTAAAAAACGGCAACACTTTTTTGAAAACTTAAAATAGATGCTTTTATGTATTTTTAAAACAGGATTTTTATTTTTCACTAAAACGAGTTTCTCTTTGCCAATTGTATAATCTTCAACCTCTTCCGCTATTTCTCCGGTTATACCTATCGCCTATTTGTTTTTGTTGCTTATTTCTGTCGCTTGCGTTAAAAGGTCTCTGCAAATAGAAATCAACGAAAAATCTATTATCTTCATCGCCTTCTCAGTCTCTGCATGTTCTGTTGTCTTCTACAATTTCTTCCATCTTCAATTTTGAGGTTTCTTTTCGTATCTGCTTATTTGTGTTTTCTAACCCGTTGCTCGACAAATATTGTTGTTATTTACGTTGAAACATAAACATGTCCATCACCTTCTCTTCTTCGCATTCACACAAGAGAAGT
>JANZLH020000394.1:480792-501998 GCA_026770325.2 Erythroxylum fimbriatum
TCTTAACCAATTCTATATAATTTGTTATTATCAAAACATAAGTAGTAATCGATTTGTCAACCACCATTGGTCCAACATTAAGGATTGTATTGGGTTGTTGATTACGTTGATTTTGATAGTTGCGTATTCTTCATCTTTGCACAACAACAGAGAGTAGTGTGATTTTTTAGCAGCTGGGTATTCTTTAATTTTCACCAATAATTGAGGCCTATCATAGGTAACTTATAAGTAACTTGTGAGTTGATTTTTTTTTAATTTTTGGGGCATCATTCTAGTATGGCTATTGATTGTCGATGGAGTGTTGATTGTGTGACTGTCTTTTTGTGATTTGTGGTGTACCAAAACTTCAGATGTTTTCGTGATTTTAGTAGCTGATATTCTTGATTGTTTAGGTGATTTTTGTTGGGCTAATTAGGAGTTGATTATGTGTGTTTCTAGTCGATAGTGGTAGTGGTGTGCGTAAAATTCCAGCAATCATCGTGGATTTTACAGCTCCGTTGTTTGCAACGTTCAGTGAAGAAACGATCATTTTGTTGGTAATTTTTCACGTTGGAGAGATGTGTTTTCTATCTATTATGAGGGAATTTTTGGGCTGTCAACGATAGTGATTTTTGTGTGAAAGCTTCCAACAATCTTGGTATTTTTACAGCTTCATAGTTTATAACGTTTTCAGTGGAAAGACGTTTGTTTTGTTGGTGACATTTCAGCTGTCGTGCACGGGATGTTCCGGTGATGATATTGAAGCTTCACAGCATATTCTTTTGATGGGAACTTCTCATTCTTTTGTTGACGAAGCAACATTGTTAGGGAAGTTGTTTTCTTTTTCATGTGTCTTTGTTTATGTTCGATGCTATTTCAAAAGTTATTTTATTTTCATCCTTTATTACCAAATACTATTGAGAAAATCTTCTATTGAGGTTAGTATGAGACGGTCATACTATTAGGTGTGATTTGCTTTCACGGGTAGTGAGGACGAGGAATAGTGTTAAGGGTTAGGTAAATCGGCTCTGTAATCTCTTGAGTAAAACTATTATTATATCACAGGTGAAAGTAATTAAGCTAGGTAAGGACCCCACAGACGTAGGTAAGGTGTGTCAAACTGTGTTATCAAATCTTATGTATTGATTTGTCTATTTTGCATTTAATTTTTCTATTTTTGTTTGTGCTAGAAACAACTGCAACTGAACCAGAATTTTTGGTAAACTATATCCTTCGAGATTTTCAATAACCCTGCAAAACATTAATCGAAATTAGTAAATGAACAAAGCAAAAGGGTAAAAGAAAAATGAATCTGAAAGAATCGCAAGTGGAAAAAGGAAACGAACCTTAATGTCATACGACCATGAACCTGTTGTTAGACATTTTTGACTTTTTCCATAAAGTTGGACAACATTTAATTGCATTTTTTAGTTTTAGAATAATTTATCAGTTAAGTTACATAATTTGATCCAAATAAAGATAATAAAATGACCCAATAAATGATCTAAATCAATGGTTCGAAGTTTGTATAGAAAATAGATCCCAATTAGTATGGATTGGACCCATATCGGGCTTGTGATGGGGAAACTCGATATGAAACCTATACGTAAAGGTTAAGGTCTTCTGCAGTTACTCATATCATTCGTAAGCATAAGGATTCTCTTACCCATTACGAGAGCTTACGTTTTGAGAAAACTATAGAAAGACGTTGACCGCGTTCTCGTAAGCAGTTCCTGTGAAGAAAGCGGTGGATTCGCGCTCGTTTCAGCTTCAAAAAGCTGGTTTGAAGTTATGGAACCGAAATTAGATATTATCCACATTTCTTCGTTTATTGTCCTTTGATGTTCGATCTGGGATATGTAACTAAGGTCCCGTTACGTGTTACACGTGGTATTTGAGACTATGCATTTGTTCAACACGAGTGTGTGACAATGAGACTGTGTATTTGAGTTTTTTTGCATTTATTGATGTTACATTGTCACATACCATATGCCTATAATGAATGTGAGGATAACATAAAGTTGTATCCCTTGTGTTTGTGGACTTTTTGAGTATTGATAAGGATGTAGTTACCAAAGTGGCCTTTCAAGTTAGTATTTCGAATTGTTCTACTTGCATGTTGGGGGATGTCTCTAGTTTTATGTTTGGTTATTCTGCTCAAAGGTATTGACCTTACATAACATTTTGAGATGTGCATAAAGGCATAAGATGGAGGAAAGTTGTTGCTCATGTGATTTATTCGCCCAAAGGTAGTAGTGTCATGAGAGTTGATAGTTTGTACTTTTATCACTTTTATGTAGAGGTCTAATTGTATATATTATGTATTCAGCCCAAAGATGTTTCATAATATGTGTGATTGGATTCTCGAAAAAGATACTATTTAATGGCTTTGAGTATTGATATTGTCCTACATTTGTGCTGATCTAATCATTAATACTATGTAGTCACCTTTTTAGTCATCAATATCAGTGTCAACATTGAAACCCTGACCGGTTTCAATACGAAGAAGTGGACGAAGGATGTATTGAATGCTATGGAGATAGTTAAGGTTAATATGGCTATACAGACGAATAGGCCATCTCCACCTACATTCATGAGCTCGAGAGCTCGTAAAGCAGCCTATGAAGCTTGAGATCGGTCTAACATATTATGTCTTTTGACCATTAAGAGATCCATTCATGACCATCTGCTTAGTGGACTTCCAGACACAGACATAGCGAAGGAATTTCTTGGAAATGTCTCCCAGAGGTACACAGTCTCACCTAATGTTGAGACAAGTGCCTCGATGAAAGAATTATTCTCCATTAGGTATACAGGAGAAGGGGGAGTAATGGAGTACATATCAAGAATGATCCATCTTCACAGTAGACTGAAAATGCTAAACATTCCTCTTCCTGATGTCTTTATAATTCAACAGACTCTGAATACACTCCCTCTATAGTTTATTAATCTAGTGATGACATATTATTCGCTGGATGAGGAATAATACTTCAATACTTTGATTGCCCATTTTGCTGCTGAGGAGAAGAAACTCAAGCTTACTACTCCCACAGCCCTCGAACCAACTAAAGGGAAGGCAAAGATGAAACCCACTAAATTCAAAGGTAGAAAGACTGAATCTTCTCCACATACTGATGTTAGTCAATTCAATGCTGGTAAAGGTCTACATGATATAAAGAAACCAGCAATATGAGGCCTAGAAGGAAAGACTGTGAACATTAGGTAACTCCTTGGCTTATCAATTTATTAATCTAATTTGCGATAATCGAATTAAGTACTTGGAGGCTATATAATGGAACATCTGATCATGGTGCTTCCACGATACAAGGGTTCATATCTAGGATAAAGCCAAATAAAGGTAAGGAGAAACTGATGGTTCACAGCAATGAAGAAGCGGAAGTAATATCTATAGTAGTTAAGATGAGTCAATTTTATAAATAGCTTAAGGGAAATGACAAGAAAAATGATTAAGCCTTATAATAAAGTGTGAATTACAATTCATGTTTTATTAGAACTTATGCTTTAATCATTTTAGATCCCGCACACAATGAAATAATTACAAAACTTTTTTATTTTGATTTTTTGAAGGCCAAGATCACTTAAATTATATAAAATGATTAACACATAAATCACAATAAAGTATGAATCATAATTCGAATCCACCTCGGTTTTCTAAAATCAACCACATATACGACACTCCTTTTGAAGGGAAAGTATCAAGAAATTCCAATAAGTATTTGCATTACATCAGATCTATTTTAGGTAAAGAAAGAGAGAAGAAACAACAAGCAGAGAAGCTAAAGAGAAAGAAAGAGAGATACGAAAATTTAGAGAAGAGATAGAGAAGAAAAATTTAAATTTTAAAATTCCATTTATCAAATGGAATGCATATTTGATAAAAGACTCATAAAAAATGTCAAATATATTTTTTATAATAGAGCATTGACGAAGACATTAAATCAAAATTTAAATTAAATATTTATGAAACTTAAACATGTTAAAATATTTGAGTTTAAATTAAATTCTAGTGAAAATGCTAGAATCCAGTTTGACCATTTTACTTTTCACCTATTGCTTAAGATGGAAATAAAAGAAGCAAAAAAAATTATTAAACTAAGAAAATGTCCATTCCCTTACACTTTAACAATTATACTTAGTATATGGACTTTGGTAACACAGTTAAATTGACATTTAAGTCAAAAGAGTAATTTGAACCCTAATTTTTACAGTAGAATACAAGTTAAACCTTAAAGTTTTAAAGTGTTCAATTTGATTGAACTCTAATATTTACATAGCGTGCTAAAGAGAACTTATGAGAATGAAAAATATGAAAAAGTACTCTCCTTGGTTAAATGTAACTGCATTTTGGTAGTCATTTCCTATTTTTACTACTTTTGTTCTGGCATTGTAAGAAGTGATGTAAAGAAGAGAAATTTGTTGCTTATAGCATAAATCGTGTCCTCTCGTGGGGGTTTTGTAATCAGAATCTGAGATATATGATACACCTTCCATTTAATACTGAGGTGATCCAGAATAATTTGTTTAGTCAAACAACTCAGACAATAGGCTTAGGATTTTGTCCGTTCACTTAGCGTGGGCTGCATAGTTGCGACCAACGGCGACGATCCTAGTGCCACCAAGGACCCTATCTGCTACGTCACTTTTTTTCCCCTTTCAACGCTAACACCAGCACATCACGATTTAACTTCTCTGCAAGACTTGACTTTGCTTGACCGAGTAGCTCAAGACTTGGGGGTTTTTTTTGGCTACGGTAAGTGCCATTGTCTCTGTTTTTGTTTTTGGATCATAGATATTCTGTTTTCTGTGTGAAGGAAGGAGGGAGGAGGGAGGTTCATTTTGAATAAACTTTTGATTGTGCTTTCGCATAAAGGAGGTTACGTTTTGATAACCCATCTTTTCCTTTGTTGCATACACATTCCAAGAAGCTTGCTTTACTTTTGTTGATGTTGGTTTTGATTTAGATCTGTTTTAGTTGTTTGGAGATTAATGTGTTGGAGTGTGAGGTAAAGGATATTGGGTTTTGTCGTTATTTAACTGGAGGGTTTCAGTTTGCCGCTATTATCTCTTAGATCTGGTTTGCTTATGATTTTGTTTATGTTGCTATTTTATTTTTAGTGGCAGATCTGGGTTTATAGTGACACCATTAAGGTTAAGATCTACTATGTCTTACTGGTTTGGTTCTAAAAGTGTTTCCTTGTATTGCATGTTGTTAATTGTTTTTTAACTTAAAGAGTATAAAGTGCCTGTCTTTACATGGTGGATCCAAATACTGGTGGATTCAAATACTGGAGCTGCAATGTATGAATCAGATGACATAATAAAATACTTGGTTGGTAAATATGGTGATGGAAGCATTCCTCTCATGCCATCACTTGGTCCTCTAATAGTTTGTATATAAATCTTCGGCTATTCTTCTTAGAGTTTAATTCCCATAAATGTATTTTGGTTGATACTCGACACCAAAACCGTTGTTGAAGTTAAAATGCTTGAAAAGATTTTGGTATTGCTTGGATGAAGAGAGGGAGGTTAGCCAAGCTATGTGGTGCTTCTTCAGCCACTAGCTATTTAAATTTTCGAGTTCAAGGATGGCCTTGCACAAGATTGACACACATAACTCAGATAAATGGTGAGCAAAACTTTACACCGCGTCAGGTATAAGCATAACTTTATAACATGTAAGGTATATTTGTCCTATAAATTTCTTAAAACTTTTTTTTATAGGTGTGCATCTCCTTATGAAGATATGTAATATTTTGTTAAGCTATTATTTTTTAAAAGTTTTAATTCTCTTTTTTTATTCAAAAATTATTTTAAAATTTTATTTTATTTTATTTATTTTTCATTTTTTACTCTTTAACCTGCATCATTCTTTTATTATCACATCTGCATGTGGGTCTACCAGAAACAACCTCTCTACTATGTAGGGGTAAGGCTGCGTACTATCAGACCTCTCCAGACTCTGCTTCACTGCGGGACTTCGGACTGGGTATGATGATGATGAGAAATTGTCTTGGTACAAAAAGGGGATAAACTTAGTCTCATGCAATGTCCAAAGAATGGTGTGGCATATAAAAAATGGAATCTGTTCCATATACTCCGGTTGTTAGCAGTCCGACACATTTGCAAACATGCACAAGACTTGATATTATCTTCATGGTTGGAATGCTAGGTAGATATCAAAGTAATCCTAGTGTAAATTACTAGAAATTTGTAAAAAAAAAAAGTCTTAAAATATCTTCAAGAAATAAAAAATGTTATGCATATGTACAGAAGAACAAATCCATTAGAAGTTATTAGACATTCAAATTTAGAATTTGCTAAATGCATTGACAGTAGAAAATCAACATTTGCCTACGTGTTTTAAAAGGAACAATTTTAATGAAAAAGTGATAAACAATCTATCATTGTTTCATTCACTATGGAAGCACAATTTGTAGCTTTTTTTGAGGCCACAATTCATACCTTATGATTGCAAAACTTTATTTCAGGGCTTAGGATTATCGACACTATTACTAAACCACTAAAAATTTATCATGACAATAATATAACAAATGTTTTTCAAGAATGATAAGTACTCTAGAGGAATTAAACATATGAAATTGATATATTTTGTCATAAAGAAATAAATTCAGAAATAAAGAATGTGTATTGAACATATTAAGATGGATCTTATGGTTGCAAATATCTTAACTAAAGGCCTACCACTAAAGATATTTAATGAACATTTTCAAAGAATAGGCCTTAGATATGTTGATGATTATTTTTTATGAAGGTTTGATACTCCTGAGCTTAATGAAGTTTATAGTTAGAAAATTTTCTTATTTATTATGATTTTATAGATGTAATTGTTATTAAATAAGAAATAAAAGTGTCTATAAAACATAAATGCGGACCTTTATAATATTTATATATCACTTATATTACCTGACTTGATAAATTACTAGTATTATGATATATAAAAGGAAGTATGCGATATTGAAGTGTATGGTTGTTATAACTCCTATTATGTGGTTTATTATGTTGAGGTAAATTATGAAGATATTAAGAGATTTGTTTATGCACGCTTAATGTTTACTCTATTAAAATAAAATTTAAAGTATCAAGCCAAGTAAGAGAATGTAAAAACGTGACCCGATTAGTCGCTATGTTCTAAATTTATTTATAATTATATTAATATAATTAAAGAGTCATATTTGATCCATTTCCTATTTAACAGTAGAATAAATCTCAACCGTTTACTTTGGTCACTTAATGGATGTACCAGATTAAAATTCATAGATATATAAATTAGTCATCTCTATACTATTTAGGGTTACAAATAATTTCCACCAAGTTTCTGTAGTTGTAAGAAGGTCAATAAAGAGAAACCAATTTTAGCCAAAAATACAGTGAAGTTTCTTGATCTCTTTACGACAATGACATCTTCCATATCAAACACACAATATTATACCTAATATTTTGCAACGATTGTTTATTTAAGATCCTAAAGTTGTGAATGTCAATCATAGCATAAAGACCATATTTTTACACTCCTTACCCTAAAGGCATATTAATGTTTTAGGAGATGCCTAAAGAGGGACCACAGTTCTTGCTAGATTAGATATCAAGTTGTTTGAAAACCTCTGAGATAATTTTTTTTTTGTTTTTTAAAGCATTATAATACTCTACTATTCCTCCCACCTCAAATTGCATATATTGTACTACTCAAAACTCTTGTGAGAATAGGTTTATCTTTTGAGTGATAAGTTGCCTTAGAGCTGTCAAGCCATTCAAAGACTTTTTCATAATCATTTATGGACCCCTTCAGTTGGAAAATAGCTTAGATCAAATTCCAAACAACTAATGAGTATTACATTTTGAAAGGAGGTAACTTAGAGATTTTGAGGAGGATTTGCAAAGCTTGTACTGATTAAGAATACTGAAGAATTTAAGCCTGTATAGTGTAGGTAGCTTTTGTTTTGCAATTGGGCCTAAATAAAGCTCTACAGAATTTTAATTTGAAAATCTTGTAAGAATGTTTAAGACAAATATAAGAGTCCACCTAATTTATTCTTAAAAGATAGTTTGGTGCCATATTCTCAAACTGATAAGTGAGTTCCTTTTGACACTTATTGTTGTAGATTTTTTTTTTGGATTCGAGGAAACCCCACAGGCGGGCTAAGCAGGCTCACCTCTCAGAGGGCCAAGTGGCTACATCTCAGCAGAGGGCCAAGCGGCTACACCCCATCACAGAGGGCCACACTAGTTCTCCACCCATAGGTAAAACCCCGGCTGCCCCTGGCTCTTACAAGAGGGGCTAGCAAGGAATTGAACCTGGGACCTAACCGAAGCCAAGCCCCGCTCTCAACCAACTAGCCACACCCCTTGAGAGCTCATTGTTGTAGATGATATATCATACTTTAGAATTTTCAAGATAAAGATCAATTAGATTGTTCATCAGGTTGGACCTAACTAGAGAATCAGGATTGTTCCAACTACCATACTATAGAGAAATTTTTTTATATTTTCAGCTTAACATTAATGCCTTAAATGGATAATTTAATTTGCAATTTTAAAGTGAGTCAAAAACCAAGATGTGATGAGTTAATTTGTAACTTTCAAATGTGTTCTTGACTTCTTATAGATGAAATTTTGTGGTTTGGAATAAAATCTTCTAACTATACTTTTGTTCTCCTTTGTGATTAGTTTTCCTTCCCATGCAATGTCCACCCTTCTTCTAACAAATTTTCAATATGATTAGCAAAAATAATATTAATGAACTAGTAAGTATGAGTAATTAAATAACTATTAACTAAGAATGCCAAAACCATGCTAGTGATAAATATATAAACAAATTAAGTCTAATTTAATTTCTCAGGACATAAATGTATAAAGTATTTTGTTAGTAGTGAAATTATCAGTTTTGTCGAATGAATTTCTACACTATAGTTTTCCATCATAATATAGAGTTCATTAACAAAACTAAATGAGTTCAAGCTCCTCGTGTTTTTTTTATATATGTATATGACATCATGCATTGTTATGCATGACACCAGGTGATTTAAGCTTCAGATTTTGTAGTATCTTATTTCCCTGTCTAAGTAATCTCATACATATCAAGTTCCTTATCTTGATTCAGTCCCTACTTTTTCTCAAGGAGTATCATGATCTATCACTCAGCCGTGAACATGATAAGTAATTTAATAATCAATATACACATTGGGAAAAATCGACGGCCATGTCATTTACCCACTAGCTATAATCCCTTCTTTTATTTTTTCTCCCCCTGTAGTTTTCTTTGGGATTGTAACGTGAACACTGAACTTCTATATTGTACGTATAGAAATGTGATAAATGCTGTTTGACTCACGAGAGTTCCTTTTCTTGACGATGAATCTCTTTATCGCTTGCAATTCAGAAGTGGATAATCAAGAATTCCATCATTGACGGAGGCTAATCGGAGTTCAGAACTTTTGTTTAATATTATGGTGTTTTATTGTGTCCAATAAATCTCAACTATTTATTTATGTGTTTTACATATATTCCATAAAATAACTGGCTAAAATTTTACGAAACAAAATAAAATAGAGTAATATTGAACAGAAAATCTTGAACTTTATGCTCGGTTTTATCGGGCTAGTAGGAAAGGGTTCGAGATAAGACCTGCAATGTTTCAATTCCAATGTTAAATCAAATATGAAAGGCATCATTTCAATAAATTAATGATATACGGTTCAGCCTTCCGTCGGCGTGACATAATCTGAATCAGACAATTGTTTTTCAATTTCTTGTCAGATATGGCAGCGATACATTGCTCAGAGTCTTACATCTCAATGTCTTGATGTGATTTGAATCTTACAAGTCAAAAGGACCTATCTAAACGATGGGAACAGGTCTGCTGTTCTCAAATAACGCTGTCCTTCTATTCTTAAAAGATCCCATCCATCCAAACAAGAACAGAAGAATAGAACAAAGATTTGGTGCCCTAAACGATGGCACGAGCCCCTCCTTCAGCATTTCATCAACGTGACGTACAAATATATTGTTCAACATTTTGCTGTGCAACTTGTTACCTTCTTTGCTCTTTCTTTTTTCTCTGTTCTTTTTTACCAGGTAATCTTACGAGCCTCCTCCAAATCCAATCACGATCTGCCTGATCTCTGTATTCAAGCCATGGACCCAGTGGACTTAGTTTCAAGCTCCTGTTTCCAGTTTTAGGCTCATTTGTTATGCTGGTTTAACATTATCTGTTGTTTGTTATGCTTTTGATTATGTCAAACGTATAGTGGAGTCTATTCTAATAACTTGGCTTCTACCACTAGTGTCAATTAGAGGAGTCCTGTCAATTTGGTTTTCTTCAAAATTAGGAAGTAATTGATCAGCTGTAGAAATATGTTAATTGCATTTAAATGAAAATCATCATCATTTCTTCAATCAAATTATGGTTCTCATTTTTACTCTAATTGACTACTTGATTGCTGTGTAGTTTTGATCGAGACCTATCATTAGGTCAATTCATTATTGTATTATATATAATGTTGCACTTACCTAGTAAAGTGTTGGAAAATTGGGGCGAAACTCGTAGTTGCACGTAGCTAAATAAATACTATTTTGTTTTGTATAAATTTTCAAAAGTTAAGACCAGTTAAATTTTATAATACGATTAACACATAAAACATAACAAAATATGAATTGTAATTTGTATCATTTTGAAAATTGTGATCCTTTTCTTGTTATTTTCTCTTAAATTTGTTTATGAAACTTGCTCATCTTAATGATCGTAACTGCTTATGTGTCCAACTTCCAATATCATCCATAAAACATGTTGAAAAAAATTCTACAATTGTGTAGAGACGATTAGATAAGAAGAGTTAACTCCTTCAGAACTTAAGCAGATTTGTAATGGAGTTTGGATTTTTTTAATAGTTTAATTGAAATAAAATTTTAATTAAAATTATAATAAATTGTAATTAAATATCAGTCCATTATCTCATATTAGTCTTTATTTATTAAATATTTTATATTTAATTCTAAAGTTTTCCAAACTTTATAGTTAAGTTCAACTTAATTTAAATAAGTTTTTCTCTCTTCAACTCGTTCTTTGTATATTACCCATTAGGTTCCTAAATATGTTAAAAACAACACTTTAACAAATTAAGCTATAGGCAACAATAAAAAACTTAGCTAATTTATCACAAAATGTTGCGCATTATTATTTGTAACATTTTAATTTACTATTAAAAATGTCCCTGATTCCCTATCATAGAAAATTTTAAGTGACATTTTCCATGATTGTAAACACTATTTTTGGCTATGTTTTCCAAAATATAACCAATATATTTGGCTACATTTTATGATATCAAAGTTATATTTTTTTGCTACATTTTTTAATTTTACAAATATAGTCTTTCCTCCAAACCTATGTGACAAGAAGATTTCTGTCAATGGACACATGCAACTCTGCCCTACTCACAAGCACACACATTTCCCGCATACATGAAGATAGGTGTTAATTACAAAATTTATCGACTCACTTGATTTCTCCCAAACGTATTTTATGTATGAAACGAGTATAACACAAAATTCCAACCCATTATGTAACTATGCTACAGGAGATAGTTCTGCTTATTACCGCATTGGACATTGTCTTCTCCTTATCTACATGACCCAACGAATCTATTATATGATCTGAAAAATTGAACAATGCATAAGATGTAGATATGAATTCCTTAGGGCCTAAGACATCGTCTGTAAAAGGAAATATCACATCTTACTATAGCGCATACCAAGAGAGTGGTTATATAGTAAAATCGCCTTTAAAACGATCAAATGCTTTGACATATTCCTCTAGTGGAAAGTTTCCCTAAGGCCATTCACCTACACCAAATTCTTCCTCACAAAAGGTGCAGTAGGTGACTGATTATGATCATTATGATCGGTGATATGTTAAAATTTTTGAAAAAAATGTTGCATAACTAGAACTCCTATTTCCACTATATTGTATTCACATGTGCATAAAGCACCGTGTCTTATTTTATTGGTACTATATAAATTAAAGGTTTCTAATCAGTATGCAAAAATGATGCTTCATATCAAAAAATAATATGCCATGCCTGTCCTGTAAGGATGGTCTATAGACCCCTAATTCATATACTAAAATGAAACAAGTTGTTAGGATTTATTTTTAATATATCCTATTTTTATTTTTGGCATTTTAATTGGACATGGGAATTTCCTTAATAATTGTTGAAGATATGCCTAAATTGGTGGTTGCGTTTTGGAAGGTTATTGGGATTTGATTTGGAAAGATAATCCTAATAAGCATGATTTTTGGATTGATCTTTATCTGATATTGTCCTTGTTTGTATTTGAGAAGGAAAGTAAATCCTAGCCGTGAGTGTGCTGGCTGTTGACTTGAGTAGGTCACGTGATATTGTTTTTGTGTGAGAGTATTGGGTTGCTGAAAAATTGAATCAGTTTTTTTGGAGAAATTGATGTGGTTGTTTTGTTGAAAAATAAGTCTGCGCACATGTCCTTGTTTTTTTGATAAACCACGCTGGTGTGAAGCCTACTGAATTGATGTTGCTTTGTTTTGCTGTTGATCGGGGATTTTATCTGGCAATAGGGTGGAGTGAATAATCGCGTGGGTATTTGGCCTTATGGCTGCTGTGTTGTTGGTGATTTTTGTAGTTGCTGCGTTGTTGAACTCTTGAGTGAGTTGTCTTTTGTGAAGGGTTCTTTTGGTGCAGCAGTATAGGACAATCTGTTTTATCTTCAGCAGGCAGTCTAATGGTTATATGAAGTTGACGTCGTTGCTGAATGGTTTACGTTGATTGATGTTTGAAGCACAGTGATGGCTTTGTTATAGATCAGTGCATATAGTGTTGGTGCTGTCTATTGGTTATGTTGGGTGAAAAATTTTAGATGTGAAATTATTGCGTTCCTGTTTTATTTGTCTTTTTTTTTAAGTATAAGTAGTTTGAAAAATCATCTGACGAGGTTAATACGAGTTGGTCGTGTTATTAGGCGTGAAGATCTTTCACGGGTAGTTACGCTGTGGGTCGGTTACATAGATTGAGTCTTACGGGGTAGATCAATTTTGTGTAATTTTTGTGAACTACAGTGAAAGAAATTAATCTAGGTGAGGTCCCCGCAGACGTAGGCAAAGTGTGCCGAACTGCGTTACCAAACGTTGGCGTCTTTGGTAGTTTGTAGTTGTGATTGTTGATTTACTTGATCAGAAAATTTAATTTTGGATAGTCTACGAATTTATTGACAATTTAATTTTTACAATTTGGAAAAGTTGCCTAAAGGTTGAACAGAAAGATGTCATCCTCACTTATCAAAGTTTTGACGTATCCCATCTTCTTCTAGTTTTTAGTATTCTAGTGTTGCACCAAGGGGACTGCAAGTCTTTTATCTATAAAGTAACCCACCAGAGAGGCCTTCCATTTCTGAGCTCCTATCTGAAGAATTTCCTCAAGGAGTGACACTGGTTTCCCTTCTTCTGTTGGAGGTATGTAGCATAGCTTGCTAAAGCTAACAGGGTCACCAGCAACTTTGTTCCAAGCGGGTCTACTTGGTAATGCTGAAGGTGGATTCGAGCTTTGACACTTCTAAAGAGTTCCTTTGCCTTTTTCAGCAATCTAGGGGTGTGATAGGGTAGGAAAAGCAGTGGCAGAGTTAAGATCAAAGGTAGGGGAGATCAGGGAAGAAGCAACAGGAGAGGACATAAAGAAACAAAAACTGTTAGACAAAATAGAGGAAACGGGAAAATTAAAAGGACAAGTAGCCTACTAGAAATGGAAATGAAAAGAGTTGAGCCGATTCAGAACAATGGAACTGGGTAGAAAATAAAGAGAATCAAACGGTTTAGTGTAGTGCGAAGTGGCAGAATTTTCTCTAACTTCTTATGTCATTTGAGTAAGAACCATGTTTTAGTTCAAAGAGTATAAAACTTGGCTCTTTTGCTGAAACATGGATACCCTATACTTTCTCAAACATAATTTAATACAACAAGATCAATTCCAATTATCAAGTTTCAAATGGAACAAAAATTGGAAAATTAATAAATGGAGGATGTGGAGCATACAATCATGAAGAGCTATTTGAGAGTGCTAAGCCTTCAATATTGTTGCTTGGATGGAAGATGTTTTCTTCGTAGATAAATAAACGTGGACTCAACAACAATGAAACAGAAGTTGCTTGTTTGGTCAGCCCTTTGCCAATTTTATGAGACCAACCTTTCAAACTTGAGCTATCTAACGTACTCAATCTTTCCAAGACGAACTAAATTCCTCAATTGTATTCCCACTAATCTTCATAACCCTCATAATTTCACCAACGGTTCCTATAGAGTGTGCTCCAAGTTTATTTTGTCAAGTTACAGAAGTGGTATTATATTACTCTTTATTTAACTCCTTAACTGGGTGCAGCGTGAGGTAGTTTCAGTGAATAGATGAAATGAGGAAATCCATAGATGTGGTGACATTCCTTTAGATGTTAACGGATAAGCGGATCTAAATTAAATAGTAGCAGAAAATGTTGGCTAACTCCCATTTTAAAGATCACAGTATATCTCCCATTTTAACATCTTTCCTTCGGCACATAAACATAGGAACTTTATCCTTTTTATCGTCTTTAAAAGTACAGACTTTTACATCCAAAGTTGTTAAAAACCTCTCAAATTAGTCCTCAGAATCGTCAGCCAAAGAAACCTTGCTCAGCCTGCTTGGCAAAAATGTGCCACCATTGTCGATCACCTTTTTTCTGCCCTTGACTTGCTGAAGCTGTGACCCAAAAAGGGCTCTTCTTGCCAGAGCTTTCTCAAAGTTGGAGTTCTCTGAGGCGTTCTTCTTGGTCATTTTTTCTGCAAGGGATTGCTGTTTGCCGTTGCTTGTGTAGACCTTTAGATTCCCGTCACTGGCCTTTGTAGACGCCATAGATTCAGGATTGAAATGGAGAGGAACTATGGACCTGAAAAAGGGTATAGATTTCTGAGAAAGGCATATGTCGGAGAGTCCTTACTTTTATACAACCATAACATGGTCTGTAGTCAGGCATAAAGCTAAAGGCAAGGAATATGTTGGAAACAAGTTGTATTGGCGATAGGAAGCCATATTCTTCGCTCATCGAATAAGTTTCCTATGTCTTGTATGTAAAGCAAGTGATGAAATTGCTTGTTGACCAATATCAATGCGTTGTATTGTTTATTCTTAAAGGTCGTTTTTCTTCTCAAAGATGCTTCTTTTGCATAGACAACTAGAAAAGAAACGCATGAGAATGTTGGTAAAGGATTTACGTTTAATTTCTGCCGTTTGTACAACATCATAAAGGTGAACATTTGAGAAGTGCATGAAGTGACAAGTTGAAGGTGATTAGAAGGAATCTAGATGGACAGTTGAAACCAAAATAATGCGTTTGCAAAGTCTAGTAAACCAAAACAGGATTATGTCTTTATTCTATGCGTACATGCTTCTGTAAGTAGGCATTTAAACAGTACATTGTATGTATAATTAATGGAGCATCGGTGTACATTTCCGAGTTTGTAAAGGAATTTGGCTTACTTGCACTTCGGGTCTAGGGATCCTTTACATGGGGTCTTGTAGTATGATTGGTAGGTTGATTCCGTAGGAGAGTTTAGGATCACAGCACTGTTTGCCAATTGCCACATAATGGTCAGGGACTGCTGACTTACAGACCCGAGAAACAGCTTCCACTAAATATATTGGGATTTGGGACATCACACAGGCTTGTTCTCTTCTGGAGAATGGAAATTATCATCCACAACTTGAATTTCACCATGCCTTGCAATGTAACTGGTTTGACTTGATGGGCAGGCTCATCCAATGATTGCGTCATCAAGAATAGTCCTCTCTCACACTTTTATGCCATAATGGGCATGCGAATCCAATCCCTCCATCTTCAAATTACAAAGTTCTAATTTTATGACGTTGTTAATTTTTAAAAGCACTGGACTTGGTTTTAAATCCAGAAAAAGTAGAGCAGAAAGATTAAAGTTCCAGTAATTGGAGTAAAGAGAGAGGTTTGCCTTGAAGCTCTTCACATTTACGTTCCAAAATGCGCTTTGATGCTGAAAGAGTGCTTTTGGGATTAAAAAAAAAAAAGAGGGTACACGTGTCAAACTTACTATGCCTCTATCCTAGTTTTAGCTGGACAGCCTTGAAGCAAAATCTACAACGTTAACACTCTTGTAGGAATACTTGAACATAAAGACCAGAACCAGAACCCTCGAATCTTGGCCCTTAAGAAACTTTTGCTCCAAGCAATTCTACAATTCTCCGTCCTTTTATGAATGGAATCTGAACGGAAATCTTTCACTGCCTCCTTTTGTTTCTTCTTCATCTTTTTGCTAATGATCAGCCTGCATGAACTGTAATCAAACATGGCGAAAACAAGAGCGGTCACGCATGCTGATCTGGCTCCAAGTCCTTCGGGCACAGATTTGGGTAGCAAAGCAGCTGCTTTTCTTATGATCTTGACCATTCTGTGTGGTTTCTTCTGTTTCATTCTTTGTATCATTGCAGAGGCAACTCGTTCGCAGGTAACCCTTTATAAAGATACAAACTTTAGTTTGCAAAAATTCTTGTACGAATCATATCAGAAGCTCCAAAACCTTCTGGGTTTGTAGGTGACATGGGTGGAGAACAATAGTAGAAATGGTGAGAATTCTGGGTGTGTATATAGCGACAGCGGAAAATCACCACTGTTGTGTGCTGCAATCGCATTTGTAGGACTAGCAGTTGCGATGGTGGTGGAACACTTGTACATGTTATTTGCTGTCAATAAGGCTCTGCCACCTGGTGTTGTCTCATGGGACCCTGATTCTGCTCTTGCCAGGTCCATAACATGGCAAGCAGGAGTTTTCTTTGTTTCCACATGGTACGCTTCTTAATATTCATTCTTAGGCAGTTTTTTTTTTCTTTCTTTCTCTCTCTGACATGCATAATCATTGGCATAGTGTATAAAATGAAACATTTCAAAGTTATTCCTGTAGGGTCTGTTTTGCTGTTGGGGAGATCCTGTTGCTAATTGGACTGAGCGTAGAATCAGGACATTTGAAGAATTGGTCTAGACCAAAACAAAGTTGCCTAGCAATCAAAGAAGGGTTATTCTCTGCTGCAGGAGTGTTTTCACTTGTTACAGTCTTCCTTGCTGCTGGTTTATACTTGACTGCTTTACGTGCACAAAGAATGTCTCAAGAGCAGGAAACCGCCCGCCGGGAAATGCTGGAAGCCTCAACCATGTTTGCATCTCCGCCACGGTCACCGTCACCGCCTGCCATTGCAAGAGAGAATCCTGTTGCCAGGGAAAACAATATTGAGCACCCATCATTCTCATTCTCATTCCCATTCCTCTTTAGTAAGCACCAGTTTTAGGTTATTATTGTAGATATTATAATAACTTGGAGCCGCGCAAAGCTGCAGGCACAAAATTAAACCTTCAATCCAAATCCTATCTGTGCCTTGTCAGTGCAGAATTGGAGAATGTTGATACACATCAATTGATTTTCTTTTTCTTTTTCACTAGAATACCAATTTATTTACTTGATGGTCTACTATTTCCACGTCTCCTATCCGAATCTAATCACAGTAGAATCACTAATTAATGGTTGTCAAATTGGATGGATGTTGAAGTTCATGCTCTGTTAAAAATGATTAGCAACCTCTACTTTTTATTCCCTCTAAAATAACAATTAACTTTTCAAGTGCTCCTACTAATAAGTAACAGAACATTCATTCAAGTTTCCAAGAGTCAAATGTACATTGTATTTCTCCTTGATAAAAAACTACAATTATTGTTAGTTTATTTCTTATAGTCAGTTATATTTAGTGACAAAATAATCTAAAGATATTCTTTATCTTATATATATTTAAATATATATGAAAAAGTTCGTGTGATAAATATATTTTGCAAATAAAATTATAATAAGATCATAATTATGAGATTTATATTACATTCATACATTACCACTAAAATATCCTTAGTCATTAATCTAGTAAGACTGGACATTAATAGAACGTAAAAAGATTAGCACATTGTCACGTGTCCACATCTCATCCTTAGATTTCTGTTATTTGTTAAGTTGATTTAGTCAAATATTTCATTTCCTTCAATTTAGTTAACCAACAAGTGATTGTAGTAGTGGGCTATAGTTTAGCCACTTTGAGCTATTCTTTAGTTGTCCACTCTTTAGCCTCTTTTTTTATACTCTTTCGCCTTTTTTTTAGTTGCTATTTTTCAGCTTTAGTAGTTTTCTAATTTGAGTCATGCTTAGACATGCTTGAGTATGTAATTCTATAAATTTCACAGCTCATTGCAATAAAAGTATCACAGAAAATTCCAAAAAACTAGTTTGTTGAGGTGCACTGTCCATATTTCTTTCTTTTGTTTAATCTCTGATTAGCAACATAGCTCGACTTCGAGGTCAAGGTTAAGGTTAAAGTAAGGGATAGGATTGTGACATTTTAGTATTAGAGTTGGCGATGACAAAAGATCAACAACTTCAACGACTTGAAGGATAGGTGGAATACTTGAGTGCAAGTTAGTAAAAACTCATTAAGCAGATGGGAGATTTGGTGTTGGCAAAGAACTCCTGATTGAATGTGTCATACGAAGGATCCATTAATAGGAATCGGGGACCACATGGACAGGTGTCGTGGATGTAGGAGGAATGGTGGTTCCTAAGCTTGTGAAGCTTGATTTCGCTCGTTATGATGGCTGAGAGGATCCGACCGTATGGACTTGTCGAGCAAAGCAATTCTTTAAATTTTACAAAAATGCTCTTGATGATCAACTTAGGCTAGCAGAATATCATTTGGAGAAAGATGTACAACTGTGGTTGTAACATCCCGTCCCCATATTAAGGGTTAGGACTCGAACTTTCAGTATTTGTGAACTTAAAGAGAAATTTAGATAATGCATTTTCTTGCTTATGCATCATGTTAGCATATATGCACATAAATACGGAATATTTTCACATAAAAAATGGTACATGCATTCATTGACAACTTCTGGGTATAAATGGTATTAAATGTGATTTTATTGAAAATGAGGAGTAGAAAGAGTAGAAAGAGTGATCTTGGTATGAGTTGTGATAAGAAAAGATTTACAAACAAGATTGGTAGTGATCTGGAAAATGTTGACTAAGTATGCTTCAGTCTTTTAGCCACAACGTTTTCTCTAGTCATCCAAATGAGATGATTCTTAATTTGATTAAACTAGAGATATATGGCTACATTTTGTATGAAGACATCGAATTTCAATTCTGGCTCTAAGAGTCTCAAAATTTGTCATAAAGTGTTGGTGTATGAATGAAAAATTTGTCTTTAGACTTTAGGGGCAAATTTGGGATTGATATAAATATATTTGAGCAAACCTTCCTTCTAGAAAGTTATAGATCTTTCTTTTATCTTTCCAACGGTATATTATAGGAAAAATTTAGACATCTGAGCTGAAAGTTATGCCCTTTTGATTGCTTCAACCATAGACTCCGTCTCATGTTTGACTTTTTCCGACTTTTTTTATCTCATGTTTGACCGTCTCATGTTTGACTTTTTACATCTCATGTTTAACAGTCTCATGTTTGACTTTTTCCGTCTCGTGTTTGACTTTTTCTGTCTCAGTTTGATCGTCTCATTTTAGGCTGTCTTCTTCTGTTCGATTTTTGATCCTTTTAGAGGTCGAATCTCACTTTGAGTTCTTCATAAGAGTTGTAGATCTTGAAGTTCTCTTTCTATTCAAATAAAGAACACCTGAATTTGAGTTTTGTACCGAAAGTTATACCCATTTTTCCGATTCGTTTTAGTATGACATCAACAATTCGTCTCATGACGTCAGCATCATCTCATTTTGGCCAAAACATCTTCTAGTCCAAATTTGGCACTCTAGATGACAAAATTAGTCTTTAAGGTCTGCATAAGAGTTGTAGCTCTTGAAATCTTCTTTCCAACCACCTAAAGAACACCTCAATCTGATATCTGTAGGGAATGTTACGATAATTTTCCCAACCTTCTATCGTCTGATGACGTCACTTCATCTCAAAAATGACGTCATATCGTCTGATCCATTTTCAGCCCCTCAGATGAAAGAATTTGCCTTCGACTTCGTCATAATAGTTGTATCTATTGAAGTCTTCTTTCCAACTAGCTAAGGAACACCTTGATCCGAAACCTGTAGCGGACGTTACGATAATTTTTCCAACCTTATATCGTTTGATGACATCACTTCATCTAAAAAATGATGTCATATAGTCTGATCCATTTTCGACCCCTCAGATGAAATAATTTGCCTTCGAGGTCTCATGAAAGTCGTAGATCTCGAAGTCTTATTTCCAATGGTCCAAAATTGAAATCAATCCAATATTTCTTGTGAAAGTTAAGGAAATCGTACCAAAACAGGTTCGTTTTTATTGAGGTCATAAACATGGTTGCTTCTTTTGGCCATAACTTCTTTTCTAGACCTCCAAATGACTTGATTCTCAAACCATTGGTTTCTCAAGACATTGATCTACATCTCTGACCAGAATCATAGCCCTCCGAACTAAAATGAGAAAGATTGAGTGAAAAGATTGAGATGGGTATAGTGAGTGTGTTCTTAAGTAATATGAACTGGTGTTGTCCCACTGAACATACTTTAGTATTTTGATATTTTCCGGATCAGTAGAGGTCTAAATGAGATTATTTTTGAATTGTGGCAAACTAGAGAAATGGAGCTACAAATGGTATGAAGAACTTGGAATCCAATTCAGTCTCTAATATGGTTAAGTTTCAGGTGGAAGTTGTTCATAGTGTACTGTTTTGGACAAGAGCAGCCCAAAAATGTTAGAAGTATGTCTTTTGACTCCCTGAACCAAATTAAATGGTTTCGGTGGCATTAGAAACTTAAGACAATGGAGGATATTTTTTTCTAGAAAGTGTTATGTCAGAATGTTTAAGTATATTTTTGGCAAGAAACTTAAGTTTAAAAGAACATAAGCCTATAAGGAAGGATAAGATGGACTTTTTGGACTCATTAAGGGCATAAGTGGAAGAAAAAGTGTTGTCTTGCTTATAAATAAAGGAGAAAACATGAGTGAGAAGATTCTAGAGAAGCAAATGAGTGGACGGGAAAAGAGATAAGAGAGAGAAAACGTGAAAAAGAATGAAAGAGAGAAAGAAGAGAAAACAAGCTAGGGTTTTAATTTCCTTAGCCTTCAAGAGAGATTT
>JANZLH020000394.1:551189-571339 GCA_026770325.2 Erythroxylum fimbriatum
CTCGATAGCATTTCCATATAACTGATGTACAATTTGAGGTTTTACATAGGCATCATTGAACAGGACTTCAGAGTTTGAAGCATAAGATCTATTGTATAAATTTAGTCTGATTGTGGCAGATATTTTGATTGCTTCAAAGTTATATATACTTGTTGTGCAAGACTAAATTTGATTTTTTAGTGGCGTGCTTTGTTTCAGTTTTGTCAAAGGGCTTGTGACTTATCCTGAATTTCAGAGAGCAACAGTTCTTGGCGGTCTATCAACTCTTTGAAAAGAGGATAGAACTTAGTAGTTCAAAGTTCGCCGTATTGGGTGAAGTATTAGACATATTGAATGGTTGTTGATGTGATGAAGCTAGCTATTCAATATTAAAAAGGGGTCTTGTGACTGGTTTATGCCAGATAGATACCGTGCCACCGAAATCTCTGCTGAGGTTTCCCAGGCTTTCATCGAAACATAAGAAGAAATACCTCAAAGAACAATGGTGGACTCACTAGCAATTCTCGGAATTCAGTTGGGGCGCCAAGTCTATAATGCTGAATAATTGTAATCTGGTTGATTTGGGATATGTTAAGACACCCATTTAGAAGGGGAGGTCAATAAAACTATTGCCAACAACCTTACAAGAAAGAGATCTATAATCATTTTAAACAATTGTATAAAGCTGATGGTCTATCCTTTCATAAATTTCATGAAATTCTCTTTTCTAAAGGCACTATAATGACAACTGTTGCTTGCCTTTGATGTCAATGTCATCATTAGAAGCTCCCAAGTACGGGTGTAGCACAAATTCCATATTTGCAAGCTAAGAAGCACATCATCAAGATACATGGACTTAAATGTTGAGAACAATCAAATTGGATATGTACATGGAGGTCAATCCTTAAATAAGAGATTAAAACAAAAACATTTACTTAAATCTGTTATTGAGGTTAGAAAATCTGCAGGTATCCAAGTACTTCAAGTTCACTGTTGCTTCTGCTAGATTTTCCAAAACTTTTGCACATGTGACTTTGCATATCATGCAGCAGCAGTATTATTACATTTAGAACACTTGATAAATCTCTTCCTATCCATCCCAACTTGACCTCCTTGTTTCATTAAGCCAGCAGAATCTGATATTCTCATACGAAATGTGACCAACTGAATCTTGTCTGTTGCGCTAAACACAAATTTAGACCTTCCACAATTCCAAGTAACGGCAACTATGTACACCTGAAACTGAAACAGTGAAGAGATTTACGTAGAGTTCATGTCTTAAACAGGAATATTATCCATGGTGTAGCCATCCAAGTCAAATTCATTTCCAGCTGATCCAAATCCTCCCTGCTGCTGCAAAAATAATTTTCACACTTTGGTTACTCAAAATTTAGTTGCAAATAGAAACATTGGACATTATATGGAAACAAACTAACCTGTTTGAGAAGTGCATTCATGAGATCGTCCTGACCAAACTGTTCAGTTAACACTGTCATCTGCGGATTTGCATCAGCAATTCTTTCACTCTTAACAAGTCTCGCTGTATTCTCTGTGAAAAAAGTATCAAGTTGTTGTCCAACACAAGGTGTATTACGATGTTCAGTAGCTGAAAATTTTGGTTTTACAACAGATACATTATCGTTCTGTCTGTTTCCTTGGCTAGAAGAGAAACCTTGAGCTAAAATTGACTGCCCAACATCTAAGTTGCTTTGAATAGAACTGGGTTGTTGAGAGGCATTGAAGGTCAACCCTACATTCTGCAATTCCCAATCATTGGATTTGTGCTGATGCAAAGCACTGAAAATGTCATAACTTGGTGTGTATCGTCCTGACACTTTCATCTCTGAGTTAACAATCTCCTCTTGATATGGCACTTTAGAAGAGAGATTGGGTATCCCTGAAGCACTTCCGAGAGGAAAGCTGTGGCCTGGGAGTTCTGCAGAGTTGCTCATGGGGATGTTCAACAGTGAAGCAGACTGGGAAGCTGGGTTATATGTCACACCTCTCCCATTTTCAGTCAACCCATTGCTAGCCAAGACCCCACTACTACCAGCAACTGGGGTTGACGCAATAGGTTGGCTCATAGATGATGGAGGTCTGGAGACCTGGCTGGCATTTTCATTTAGCACTTTACCTCTAGGCTGCGGTTGTGACATCTGCATTAACAAGGAGTTACTTTGAACAGCCTGATCTTGTTGGGCACTGACTTGCACATTGATACTCCCATGGGATTGGAGTGAATGATGTAAACTTGCGAGCTGCTTGGGCTCCATGGTTGTTGGGATTCCATGGAGCAAATTCATCTGCCTATTGTTGCTCAGATGTTGCTGTTGGCCATCCCCATATCTTACTTTTGGACTTCCAAAGCTAAAAAGGTTTCTTTGATCCACAATGGGCATGGGCATTATAGGTTTTGCTGGTGAGTGACCAATTCCTGCTGCTTGCAGTGTTGCAAGACTTTGGGCTGGAAGTTGACCAGTGGCAGCAAGTGTTTGAAGCTCAAGTCCATTTAGTGAGGATAATGCTCCATAAGCTGTATCTTGTGGAGTTATAAAGGAGTTGCAGTTGCCCAAATTGTTCTGGTGCTGTGCAACCCCACTTAACCTTCTAAGATACAGGCGATATTTCTATTTGACACGGTAGGAAAATATCAGTATTTGCTAGAGAGAAATGTAAGATAAGCAGGTAATCAAAACATACCTCAAGTCACAAATTAAGTAACAAAAAAAAGTATGCTGGTTAATCTTCATTAGTGAACTATTTTAAGTTATACTTGAGTGTATCATACCTGAAGATGACTGGCAACATTCTCTCTGGTGAGCCCAGGAATATTCATCAATTCAAGAATTTTCTTTGGAACAGCCTCTGTTATTACAGACCAATGTAGGAATGTAAGAGGCAACAAAATTTGAAATCAAATTGAAAACAATAATCTAATTACTAGAAGACAACTAGGAAAAATGGATGAGACTTGGGAATTAATCTGATAGTAGATGTAGCTGTAGGATACGAAATAAAGTTGGAAGAGCACAGTATGGAGGGCGAACCATAACCGATTGAAATTTAATCGCAACTAAGGGTTGCACGTATTATTGGACAAATTCCTATTGCACGATTTATTTTCTCAAAAGTCTCCTAACTCATATTTCGTCTATAGCTTATCCAAAATTATAAAATTCATTAAATAGATAAAAAGAGAAGGAAAAAAAACCAGCTAATTGAATAGAAAGGCTGTAAGATACGCACTGTCAATGCCTAGTTGATTAACAGCTCCAACAAACTGTTGATGGAGCTCAACTGACCAAACTACCCGTGGTTTCTTTAATGTGGACGTATCGTCCCTGTCCTCAATTTCTTCTTCTTCTTCTTTCCTCTTCTTTGAGGTCCTCCAATTTCCTTCATTTGCTGAGGATGAATAATCCACATCTTCAGATAGCTTCTGTTGCCTATCTCCCTCTTCGGCACTTCCTGATTGCTCCAATTCCCTATACTCATTCTTTTTCTTCCGAATCACGTGCTGCCATATGTTCTTCAGTGCCTCAATCCGGACTGGTTTAATCAGGTAATCGCATGCACCATGAGTAACACCCTTCATTACAACGTTTTTTCCATCATCAGCAGACATCACTGTTTATTACATGGATTATGTGTTAGACACAACATTGATCTAAACTATATGACCAACAACTCTAACCAAATTATATTAAGCCAGTACAGTTGAATACTTACTGATCACTGGCAGATCCATCTCCAGTCCAATACACTCTAGCAGTTTGAAGCCATCCATGTCAGGCATATGGACATCACTAATAACAATATCGTACCCATTTTTGTTCTCTCGAAGCAACAACAAGGCAGTTTCAGCTCGATTGCACTTTGTTACTGAAAAATGTCACCACAAAAAAAAGAAAAAAGAAAAAAAAATCAACCACTTAATGAAGACTAACATGAGCTTTCTGATCTCTTTCTCATTCACAAACATCCAAGACACGGATATTTCTTTAATCCTTGGGATGGCATACAAATCACTTCAGCGAAAAAGATAAGGATTAACTTCGAAATTATCTGGTGTTTTACGAAACTTAGCAACACCAAACCAAGCCACAACTTGAACATAAACCACAGTTTGATTTAGATAAAAACAACTAGAAAACTTCGGATATGAGGCAGCTCAAAGGAATGTTAAAATTGTTCTTCATACACCTAACATATTCGTGAAGAAAAACCATCGAAGAACACAAAATAGTAATCCTTTACATGTTTAACTTCTAGATACGTCTGAAGAAAATAGATTGATACCAAAATCGCAAATTTGAATAACAAAAGTGGTACCAGCATAGAAAAATTAGAGGCGCGGTGCTTGTAAGAGTAACTACACTTCATCGAAACCTCTATCTTACCTTCATAAAGACATGTTCTGAGCATCTTCTCCAGGATCATGAGGCATGTTGGATCATCATCGACTACCAGAACCCGTAGACCTGCCGGAAACTGATCGGAGACCACCTCCCCGGATTTCCAAGCAACACTAGTAGTACTAGAACTAGCTTTTGTCCTAGATCTCTTAACGTTGTTCAGATTCATAGCTGAAAAACTTGGATCAAGAAACCAAAAAACAAAGATACAGAGAGCACAAAATTCACATTTCTGGACTTGAACTTGGCATCAAAAAATTAATACCGAGTTCAAAACCGAAAGAACCCAGTTAACATATTGGAAGAATTGAAAGAAAGGTGGAACTTTAGGAATTACTAGAGCGGAAATTTTTTATGAATATATTTCAGAGGAACGAATTTAGAGTTAAGAAGAAGGCCCTGGCTTGTAGCAACTTGAAACTCCAATTTCTTTGTTTCTTGAATTATTACTTTTATATATAAAAAAATTCCGACTATTTTATTCAAAAGTAGGTCAGTCCTTGAATAGTGGATCCAGCTCACACATGCAAGTTAACTAAGTCAACACCGCATCCCCAATCCACTTCACGGCAGCACATCCCTTACACCAACGTTGAAGTATGATCCTAATTTCACTGTTTCGTTTTTAGGACTTTTGGCTTGTCTTCTAATTCAGTAGGATATTTTCGCCTGCCAGTTTTTCTGAGTTTTTCCTTTTTCACCTGCGTTTACCTCCAACTCCAAGAGTCAATCGTCAAGGTAGCCCTCGATTGGAAT
Organism: Erythroxylum fimbriatum; assembly: GCA_026770325.2. Taxonomy (NCBI): domain Eukaryota; kingdom Viridiplantae; phylum Streptophyta; class Magnoliopsida; order Malpighiales; family Erythroxylaceae; genus Erythroxylum; species Erythroxylum fimbriatum. The sequence goes on from JANZLH020000394.1 coordinate 556,340, forward strand.
TGATGTTCTTGGCAATTATCATTCTGATTCTCTGCTAATCCATTAAAAATGGCTGTTGTCCATTAATTCATGCCTTTTGAATAGGATCTTTAATATTACCCGTTATTGCTGCATATGATTCATCTGATAGTGACTCCATCAGAACTTGGTACTTACCAAAGGTAATCAATCCCATCCAAGTTTGCATCTTTATTCTCAAACCAACTCCAATTTGGTATATGTATTATGATAAAGGAAAATCCGTTTTTAGTTTAAATTTAGTGAGTTTTGAAGATGGCGGTAATATTCTGGGTTTCAAACGAATGCTGGGAAATTGACATGGTGGGTTGGCTTTGGTTTCCACTTTCAAGTTTGAAAAAGGGTGGCCATATCATATGCATGCATTATCACATAATGACATACTGTATGTATATAATATATAGTTGAGTTCACTCTTTTAAGTTTTACCTTTTAAGATGTTGTCTTCTTGAGGAACGGAAAGCTTTCTGGTACTTACCATTCTTTATTGGTCAAAAAAATGTAAAAAGAACAAAATTAATATATATATATAACCAAAACCAGTTCTTACGGGGATTCCTCGTGACAGCCCCATCACATGGAACTGAAATGGGCATCCGGTCCGAAGACCTTTTCATTTTTGAATTGAAGCTCTTCTTTTTAAGTCTCTCAGTCAGTCCCAAGTCCCGACCTTTGATGGTAACTCTCCCATGGCACCACCTTTATTTTATTTTTATTGATCCTCAACTGATATGTATCATCTATAGAATCTTTGGCTTGCATTTTCTCGCAATCTCTTCATCTCTTCCATTTTTATTGTACTTGTATTTCCTTTCTTGTTTCCTTTTTGCGCTTATAAAACAGAGTTTCCAGGTTATGTTATTACGAAGTAGTTATATGCATTTCAAATATATTAAATTCAACTGTATATCTATATCACCTTGCTGCTTACACTCCATTTATTTGAGTGAGTAATAATTAGGTAGGAAAAGAAGAACTACTTGTTCATCAAGATTCATGCTGTTATAATCTTTTATTTTTTCCACAAAAAAACCATATCTTGCATACATAAGTGGGGTTTGATTAATAAGCTTTGCTTTTCACTGCAAGAAAAGCAGTGAACTTGCTAAAGTAGCATGCTGCAAACGTATATTCCCTGTAACCTTTTGTCCCTTCCGATGAATCTATGAATATGAATATAAGCCTTTCAACTTTCACCGTCAAAAGCCGTGACTTTCCTATGCCTTGGAGGTCCAAAACCCAATAAAACTTTGAAGGAAAAGAACAGTCACAGACACCCGTTAAACCTCCAAACTGTTCCTGCCATCAAAATCCTTAACGAACTACTAGAAGTAGTGTATGCTTCAGCCTTTCTTCTTTAGCCTTTTACATCCAGCTCAGTCAAGCTCACGCGAGGATTAAACAATGATTTACTTTCGTGGTCTGCCACGTGGCGCTTCATGGAAGTTGGAGAAAAGTCCAACCAACTTTTCCCTTCCCATCCCATCTTTTTATATGTTTTTGTTTTTTTTGAGAATTATATATGTTTGTTCTTTGTTGTGTTCTCAACGGGTTTGTAACCCAAGAATTAGTTCGGAGGTACTTTTTACATTTACCTGCCCTTCCTGTAAACCCTACATGCCCAGTGCCCAGGAACAGAGGAAGGAGAAGCTTGAAACTAAGCTTGATGCCTACTTTGGTAAGTTGTTTGAAATTGTTTGTGTTGGTGTTCTACAATCATGTAGATGTAGACACCTCTCGTATCAACTGTTGAGTGAGTGTTGAGACCTGTTCAATCTCATCATCACCAATAAGCTTCTAAATAACCATAGAACTCGCCAATGGCACTTGGCACACACACGTGGTGTTGTCGACATTGTGAGGATGGGTCCCGTCTCCAAAAGTTGGGCTGGCCCCATTTTAGTACTACATTGATTTTTCTTGTGAAGAAAATCGAAAGTGGATCCAAACATTAGAATATTTAATATCGAATTGTTTTGTTATGTTTTGGGTGTGACATTATGCAATTTGTATTAAAGATGATAGACAATCTCGAGGTAATTCAATTAATTTGAAAATAGGGTAAAATAATGATGGAAAAGGATACCATATTTAAAATCTTTATACATTTCATCGTGAAAATGGAATATTGTTTATAATATAATTTCAGTGCACTTCCATGTACGATACCCTATTTATGGGAACTTTGGAGTTTACCAAGTGCTTAAAGCCTACGTGACAATTGAAATACTTATTGTTACTCGGGATAAAATGTTTGGGTAAAAGATTAACAAACCTTCGGTATTTAAGGAAATTATGGAAAAATCCCCTAATAATTTAGAGATTTCGAAAAATGTCCTTATTTTACATTCACGAAAAAATTGCATACAATTAACTTTCGTTTAAAAATTTGTTGGAAGTTGTGATGTGGCAATGTTAAGTCACTTGAACTAATTAAAACATGTTGACCTGGCAATGTTAGGTCACTTGTACCAAGCTAAAAACTTGACTCGCCCTAATTGACCCGACCTAACCCTTCTAACTAATTTTTCCAACCCACTCGTCTATTACTCACAAATCAATTCCTCCAAATCCTTAAAACTAAACAAACGAATCACACTCAAACTAAAATGATTCTAGGTGGTGACGAGGAACATAGGTGGAAGCAACAGTGATGAAAACAGTAAGGATGCAGACGCTAGGTCATTTAACAATTTTCTTAATGTTTTTTTGTAAGTGTAATCATTTTTAAGTTATTTTGAAACTGTGATAATGGTTTTGAACTTTTAGACTTATAAAATATTGATTAAGTTTATGTTTAAAGATTTAAGACATTTCAATAATGCTTGATTCTCAATTCTAACAACAGCCCACACGATCAAAAACATGTTGTTATTTGCATCTAAGCTAATGGCCAAAAGCAATTGCCCTCCATGCTTGCCTTTAAAGTGACAACTATTGAAACATATCACATGCCTACAACTAGCCAAGAAACCCTTTCTAGAAGCATCTAAGCATATATATATGGAATTGAAATTATCTTGTGGATACTTGATTATGAAAGTTCTATCTTGAGTCTTGATGTTTATAGTTATAGTACTTTGGTTAATGGGATGGTGACAAGTACGTGTATGGTGGATGCATTAGAGGTGTTTGATGAAATTCCAGTGACAGGTGGGGTACTTGACATAGCATGTTATAATGTGATGATTGATTAGTTTTTTAGAAGAGTAGAATATGCTCAGGAGAAGAAGATATGGGAAAGGTTGGTAGAAGCATCTTCGATTTACCCGAATGCGATTACATATAATTTAATGATCAATGGGTTTAAGGATATGGACATCCAATAAGTTGATTAAGGTTGATGTATGAATCATAATTCATTATTCAAGAAGGGAAAGTTTCGTGTCCCAATTGAAGAGGCCACCTATTTAGTTGAACAGAAAGAGGATGAATAAGAATGTACATAATTTTCATTTTTCAATAGGCTCTTTCTAAGTTAGTGAGCAAAGGCAACATTAATTTTATTTATTCCTATTTGATTTTATGCTAGCTTTGTTATTATTGAGACTTCAATAATAATCCTTACCTATATTTATTTGATATAAATGCAACTCACACATCTTACGTTTTTTTTATCAACATTTATGGTTTTTATTTGGTCATAGTTTAGTTTCTGTGACTATCTCACTCTCAAGCATTTTGATATGTGCTTAATTTATTATGAATTTATTCCATAACACTTAGTGATTATTGTTATGAAAATGCTTAGGATACTCACTTTAGTTCATATTTGATTTTAGGCACAATTCGGAAGCAAAAGAGCTAAATTAAGTCGAAAGCACTATATTTGAGCCATTTTCTGAAGATTCACACTCGTTTGTCTTCATGGAGCAAGAACGAGAAGGATTAGAGAAAGAAGAAGACAAGAACATTAAGAATATATGATGTAAAATGGCTCACGGCCATGTATGAATTTGTCATGGTCATGAGACATCTCTCACGGCTATGACAAATGTGTCATAGGCATGAGACATCTCTCACACTCATGACCCATGTTGCATAGGCGTGACACTCAAGTCATGCCTATGTAAGGTGGCTCATGGCCGTGAGACACCACTCACAACCACTCACAACAAGTCCACCCATAAGAAATGTTTAGCTGTCCCAAAACCCTACGTTTTAGTATAAAAAGAATATATTGCTACGACAAATGTGATGCTTTCATTGGCAGAAACATCTTAAGGGTTTCAAGAGGAATCAAGGGCAACAGAGGAGCTACCTTGGAGACCTATGGAGGGCTAGACATTCTGACACTGGTTTAGAGGTGCCATCGACGCTGATGATCCGATTAAGCATTTCTCTCATTGTTTGTCGCTCTTTCTTTTAGGGATTGATTGCGTTATCCTATGTTTAATGTTTGGGTGTTATGTGAGAATGATTGAATGCTCTATTTGATTATTTTAATGTAAGAACCTATTGTTAGAATTTCAATATAATCCGTAATTGTTATATTTGAGATTCATTTGTAGCGACTAATTATTCGTAATCATTAGGGATAACGTAACTTAGGTTAATGACCCGAGTTTGTGTGGTTGTTGCCTTGATTAATCTATTTTTCTAATTCGTAATGCGGCTATTTAATTAAATCTAGAGAGCTTGTTCTAGGATATTCGATGGCTAGGTTTAATTAACGAGTATCTCTTAATTAAACACGATTTAAGGAAAAACTGGGGTTAACAGAGCTTGTTGTTAATCTAAGATTAATAATTGATAGGAGAGGCATAAGAACAACAATTCAAAGAATATGTCTAATTGGGTGTAGGATGAGATTGAACCAAAGAACCAAACCTCAAACGAATTTATCGTTTTCATCATTTTTGCATGTTTTCTTTAATTTGTCTTTACTAGTTTAGTTTCATTTTATTTTCTTGTTAGATAAACCAAAACCCCTCATAACCTAAACACCAGTTATTTTCATTTCAAAAGCTAACCGAACACTTTTTGTGGGATCGATCTAGACTCACCATTACTATAGTTGTAGGTCTAGTTTATTTTGCATAGCGTTACGACGTGCTTACGTCACATTTACTTTGTGTTGATTCCTTCCAGCTTAATGCTTTATTTTTGCCTAAATCAGTTTAAAAAAAAGGTTAATTAGTATTCCAAATTGCTTCCTTCTTGACTCATGAGAATATAAATTAGGGCAACTTGAATTTCTGACAAGGAGTTATTTGTGTTCCATTTTCAACTAAGTACATTAGTTATCGATAAATAATCTTGTTTTGGATAAGTAAATTAGTTATTTATCTTAAATTATTTGATATTATTGAGCTTGAATTTGTGACTAATTGCACCATTGTATATTATTTAGCTTGAATCATCTCACCTTCTTGCATTGGGATCATATCCAATCATATAATAGGTTAAGAACGCTCAAGATCCAGCTTCTATAAATGTGACGGACAACTTTGCCTTCTTGCACCAGCATTTTGCCTTCTTGCTTTAACCTTTGCACATAATGACCTTTTTCTTGTTTTATTGTTGTATTCTTGCAAAATCTTTACTTGTTGTATTCCCTTATTCTCGCAGATGAAGAAATGAATATGTCAAGTTCATCTAGTGGTGCAGCTAATAAGACTGAAAATCACTTGTATTATTATGATTGTGGATTGGTAACACCTATAAGGACTTCGGAGGGCAATTTTTTGAATGTGCCCAATTTAAGGTAAAATTTAAATATAGATATACTTTTTAAAATTTGATTTTAGATTGATAGATCAGTAAATTTTTGATATACGTATTATTTTTAGGGTAAATGAAAAATGTGATGACTTTTTGTGACATGACAAAAAATTCAAAGAATTATAAATTTAAACAATAAGCTTTGAGAGATCAATGATAAATTAAAGAATCGATGAGATGATTCATTATTTAGGAGTCTATTGATTTTTAGTTAGATCATCTTTATTATAATTTTCTTAGAAAATTGAATTTTCATTAACTCTGGAAATAGAGGTATAATATACACATTTCACATCTCCACAGACAAGTTAAAATAAATGAGGACGTTACACATTTTACTCCTTACCAACCTAACATAATACAAGACCATAAGAAGCGACAACGTAGTACTTCTCCATTCGTTGACTTTTTGGCAAAAGGGGTAAAGAAAATCCCCTCCGCTATTAAAGTTTCCAAATTTTACTCAGTTAGTGATGTTTTGTCAGGTTGCATGCATCTTCTCCTTCTTATCTTTATTATAATTTTTCGGTGCTACTTAGCAATGTACTTGTTATAAGGAATATGTTTACCCTATTAATGCATGGATTAATTTTACAATTTTATGTATTAATGTATTTGTATTATCTTATTTGGAAAGGGCTACAAATTTTTTTATCACCAATTAAGGATAAACACAAATCTAAAAACAAAGTAATACGAAATGATAATTCTATTACTAAGTACGGATAAACCCATATAAGCATATAACAAGTAAGATTACAAATAATAGACAAATCATTAACAAGTTAAATAAGTATGACATAAAGTACATAACTTAATTTCCATATATATATATATATACACACACACACCATAATTTATCTTCCGAATAATATCTACATACAAAAATGATATCTAGAATAAACATCATAAACAAAATAAAAACTTAACCTCCATATACATGAGTACATCCAAAATACAAAATAAGTTGCATATATGTAAGTATATTCATATCCAAAATAAGCTCCATATACATGAGTAGCTACTCTCAATATACACCATATACAAAAGAAAAGTTAGTTTCTTCTTCTTCTTCTTCTCTCTATTGACTGTGCTGGTTCTTTTGTTAATTGGTTGGTTTGACTATTATGTATTTTATTGGAACATGTTTTTGAATTGTGATCATATTGTTTGCATATTTCGTATGACAAGTAAAGTCCTTTTTGAGTAACTTTATATAAGTTATGTTCCTCTCTTACCTCCTTGCTCCTTGCCTTTTTTAAGTCTTTTAGCCCTTTTAGTGTATTGTGGTGGAAGGATTTCATAACCATGGAACTCGGTAGGGGTCGACAACAAATCTTTACTAAGAATTGGAAAAATCTAACATGCGTATATGGTTTCAAATTTTTTCATTACTATACGTCAAGTTCACATAATCTTCTTTTGCCACCATTATGTCTAATTGTAAAATAAGCATATTGTCAAGGAATTCCACTTAAATCCCATCTCTTGTATGTGCAAGTCCTGTTGCCTAAATTAACAATATGTTGGTCAAAATTCATATGCTCCAGTTCAAATAATCTCCCACCACTAAAATATGACATTTAGTTACTAAAAAGTTGTCTAAACTTTTCCAAGGTTTCATAGATCCTAGGACAAGCAGATCCTTTAAGTTTCTCCATCCTTTCCTTGTTTTTGTTAAATCTCTTCATTATTACCCTTTTAATTATCTCAAACATTGCAAAGACTGGTTTATCCCCGGCAACCTTGATGTGGTTCTATAAAACATTGCGAAGATTGGTTTATCCCCATCAACCTTGATGTGAGCATTAAAGCTTTCATAATGATTGTTCAACAACATGTCATATTTAAGTTTACATTATGAGTGTGCCTATGCCATTTTGTAGGTTGGTATCTTGTCCAACCAGTAATAGATCAATTTGTCAATACCTTCTAATTGCTTCATGTACCTGTTAAAAAAAAGAATTCCAACATAAATTAAATAACCATATACCTTGAAGTTTAAGTGCTATCCAAAATTAAACAATCATATACTTTTCGAATTCATTGAAGTTATATGCTCTAACCACACTCCACACTATATTTTTTATAACCTTTGTAATCTTAAATTTGGCTTAAAGGTTAGCATAAATATGTCTTTCACTATATCTATGTTTAACACCAACCATATCAACATTGAACATACGTTCCAAACTTTGTTTCCTATAATCAACAAGGTATGTTAACTATAAATGAATATTTGTAAGATAAAAAGATAACCTAATAACATAATTTTACCTTTTGTCAATCGGAATGAAAACCTAACTGTGATCCTAATACTATCTAATGTTTTCTTGTAAATATTCAAGAAATCATTTCCATGATACTTAAGTCTTAGTTCTAACCACAACCTATATGATCAGAAACAAGTTGTTATTTGTATCCAATCCAATGGTCAAAAGCAATTTCCTTTTATACTTGCCCTTTAAGTGATAACTGTTGAAATATATCACATGCCTACAACTAGCCAAGAAACCTTTCCTACATCCATTTAAGCATATGTATTTAGAATCAAAAGTATTTTGTGGATAATTGAGTATGAAAGTACTACTCAGATTGTACTTCAATATAGCTAATCCATAGTTCCTCAAATCCTGATTGCTTTCCCTCTTTACTTGCCAAAAGCTCTAATCTAAAGTTTTTTGCTCTATATTGCCTTTTGTCTGTAATCTTAACATTAAAGTCTCTTAAAAGTGCACCCTTAAGCCCTATATCATTCCACATAGGACAATCTCTAAAATATAAGAGATATTTCTTTGCAATCCATATCACCTTACATTTATTTTTCGGTATTCTATACCATACTCATGGTTGAATTGAAATGTATTAATTTGAAACGTTGTCCCTTGTTATGTTGAAGAAGCATTTATCCTCTACCCAAAACCCTTACATACAACAGTTACTCTACAACTCTCATTCTTGACATATACATAATCAAACCCCTCTTCAACAACAGATTGCACTAGAGTTTGCTTAAATGCTTTCATTGAATCAAATAACATACCATAACAACCTTTAAATTGATTGGCCTTAACATATCATTATGTAAATTAAAATATGGGAACTTAGGTCTTCTTTTCCCTTCTTCATTTGAACTTGCATCCACACTCCTAAGGTCATCAGAATCTTCATATACTGAATATGTATCTATATCTGGTATATTATTTGTTGGGACTTCTTCTATGCCACTATAAATACATTTTTTCACAATCTCTTCATCATATCCCTTATTAAATATATCATCTGAATCAACTAAACTAGTCATCAAAGTCACTAACTTCTCCTTCCTCACCCTCATATGTTAGGTCATCAAATTCACTAATTTCTCCTTCCTTACCCTCATTTTTGTTAGGCTATTTTCTCTCCCTAGAATTAGGTTGATAAACCTTAACAACCTCATAATTAACTTGATCACCATCTAAACAAATTTTCTTAGATCTCAACAAGGGTATGGTATCACATATCTTCCCTATGTTATCTTAACTACAGCCATAGAAGCCTAAACGGTATAATCCAGTAGATAATACTGAACCATGCTTCCAAGCCTGACAAGGAAGTGTACGTGGTTGCTATAACTATATGCATTTAGGAGATCTGGAGGGACAGAAATAACAAAAGGTTTGTAGAAAAGTAAAAAGGCATTCATACAATCACTGATACCATCTTTAACATTATCAGAGAACAACTGATCATTAACAAGATGGAGGAAAAATGCAGTGAGAGACTAGTTACTTCTTGGAGAATCTAACGAATCTCTAAGAACTCCTAACTTCATTTCGTCCGTATAACCATGCATATAACATTTGCTGCAATCTAAAAGGAAGCACTTACCTTTATGGATCTCTCCTCCGGGAGGCCTCTTGAAGTTATAATTATGAGTTGAAAGATTACATCTATGGAAAACCCATCGTGTTGTCTTAATAAGAGAAGTGGGATTAAGAAAGAACGAGAAACGAAGGATTGAAGAGCAACCCAGAAATTGCTCACCTCCATAATCAGCTGGAGAAGGCTCGAACCTAATTCAAAAATCACTGGAGACACTTTTGCAGGGGAACATTTAAGGTAGCTCTTAGATTGCGATTTGGGGAAATCCCGAATGAGTTACTCCTTCAGTTGTTTGCCTCTTGTGGAGTTTTAGTCTCTTGACTACGATGTCGTTTAGATTGGTTTTATTATTGACTACGTCGACATTTTGATTGCCTTTTATATCCTTGGTAAAGGATAGTGTTGTACTGAACATTCTTTCCTTATTAATTTATTTAATTTTTTAAGAAAAAGAATACGCGAAATTATCTATAAAAAGAACTCCACAATCTCAAAGCCTTTTTTCAATTACATTAATCATGATGATTATGTCATTCTCACTTTTTAATTCTCTAATACCATCCTTAAAAGACTTATGAGGAAATTTATAACTAACAAGTCTTACCTCTTTATAGTGCAAGTCCCTTGTTGTGTAGATAAATTGCAATAAGATCAAATGATCTAAATTTATTCCAAAATTATACATTTCTCCTCCTTCATAGTGCATGGTTGGGGTAAATTTGAAGATCCCACCTTGGTAAAACTGAAACTCAATCCTAAGGTCTGCAACATAAGAAAAAAAAAGTTATGAAGTATTTAATTAAAACATGTTCTTTAATTCCAGGAAACATAACTTATATACCTTTCCAATTTTTTCAACTCCAGCTCTTCTAGGGTTCATTTCCTTGAGGTTTGACTTCACACGCTAACTCACAAATGCCAATGTTATAAAATAATGAAAGAGTTCACATACACAAACATATTTTATGAAGCTTGAAATAATGAAAGAGTCTACATACTTAAACATATTTTTTGAAGCTTTAAATTATGGAAGAGCCTACATACACAATCAAATTAAGCATCTAAATGAAAGTAAGCTTTATGTTTTACAAAATGTTGATCTCTCCCTCTTATAATTGTATCTTTATATGACTATTTATCTAAGCTATTTACTTCAAGGAAAAAAAATTTACTACCCAACAATCCACTGATAATTAGTATGTGTAATATTTATGAAATATTACGTTAAAATCATTTTCATCTTTGTTGGTTAGACACATTAAGCTAAATTAAGTTCATTTGCTAATTGTTATACTATATTAAGATCTTACTAGGTTTTAGTGTAAGTATTAACATTCAAATCATGTTACAATATAAAAGGGTGAAAGACGATTGAATAATGTAAGACATTATCAACCTACCAAGAAAGAGCTAACAAACATGTTTGTTTGTATACATTTAGGGTCTCTTTAACCATTAATCAATTTCATACTTGGGACTAAATTATATCAAACTATTTCTACATGATCAATGATGAAATTGGTGAAAGAATAAAATTCAAAGCATTTGGTTAATATGGTAGACCTGACAAAAAGTTAAGACACAAATAGGTACAAATTTAAAATGTGAATATCTTACTTCTTTCTATCTAATTCTTTTTTGTAACTTTCGATTTTTAGTTTTTGATTCTTAACAAGGCATGTGAAAATATGGTTTAAACTGTAGTAAACCAACATTGACTTTTTAAAAAAATTCAACTGACTCATTTAAAACGTTTTGAAAGATAACATTAATGCTCTTAACATCTTAAAGAAGTCTTTTATAGAACATAATCATATCTAAGAATCTAACTACAACTCCTCAAGAATATATACAATTATGTCATAGAAGATAACACCACAAATCATGAACATAAATTGGCATTGACTTGAGGTGAAATCATAAATCAAGGAGAGATATTTCATGATACGGATAAGAAGAAACAACTAACACACAAACAATAGATGTATTTCATGATATACATAAATAGAAACAATTAAGAAAATAAGATAAGAATTACGAAAACAGACATACAAATAGAAGTAAAAAAAATATTGAAAACACAATTTCACAATTTAGGAATTACTCAATCTATTAAGTGAAATAAGGAAAAAAAACTAGAATACAAGAACATCTATAGAGAAGAGTGTAAATATTCACCAGATCACATATCACTAAAAAGACATGATGGATGATTGATGCTTATAATGCCCACACAATTTAACTTGGCCATACTAAACAAGAACAAAGTAAAGCACTAGATGATCTTAATATGGACATAATAATTTCAATTTCTTGAGCTTTTTGCAACTCCTCCATAGCCATATGAATCCTAAATCATCTCTTTAAGTCCCAAATCAGAAAAGGCTCTCTAAACGTAATTCTACATTAAGCTCAAAGTCAAAAAAGTCAACGTACTATGTGCATAAGGCTCTTAACTTTGTTAGGGTTAGAAGAGAGTCATCAATATACACAACCTTCCGTTTGCAATTTTTACAAAGAGATTGTTTCCGTGATTCGAACCTGTGACCATAAGGTCCCCAAAAAGTAATTTTTACTGGTTGCTCCAAGGCTCTCCCTCCAATTATACATTGAGCTCATTAACAAAAAACAAACCATATTAACTATTGGTATTCAATTTGTCCTCAACTTCACTGTTATTATTTATATAGATGAAGATCTCCTCCAAACACAAAAAAGACTCAACCTAGCTCAAAAAGAGAGGCCTTGAAAGAAAGATAGTAAGAGAAGCGAGAAGAGTATAAAAATTTGGCAGAGAAAGCAGAAATCACCAATGCATTAATTAAATGAAGATAAAATTATTCTTTGTTCACTTTATTTTGGATTTTAATTAATTCAACAACTTGCGATGACACCATTTTACCGAATTTTTGCATACAATATAAAGGAAAATAGTGATTGATGGAAGTTGGAAGTTATCGCATAAAGAGAACCATAAAAGAAAAGGTACCAAGAATTACCTCTATGTCTGTCACCTACATTCCTACCGGTTGTCATCTCCACCACCACCTGTGTCCCTACCACTTGTGTTGCCACCACTTCCAACTATGTCTTTTGCCACCACCTATAACGTCTAAGTTTAAACCTGGTTCATATGTTTAGTTTAAGGATTTAGGAGAAACATACATATAGGTTAGAAACATTAGTTAGATAGGTTGAGTGGGGTTAGTTACGGCGGGTCGAATTTTTGGGTCAGATAATTGATAGGGTACCCTAACATAACATTGTCATATTATCATGTTTTAATTGGTCCGTGTGATTTAACATTGTCACATGTAGGGAGTTTTTCTAGTGAATGTGAAATAAGATATGCTTTTTCCAAGAATTCTAAACTACAATAGGTTTTTCCACTAGTACATGAGGTGTTCGTTAAAAAAGTTTTGTCATATGATGATAAGGAAGAGGAGAATGTTACGAAATCATATCCACACTCACTCAACTATTATGCTACATTTTCCTAACCAATTTGTAATCTTTATTATTTAACACTATTTCAAATATATTATTTAATAAATTAATTCTTTTTAATTAAATAATAAATTCAAAATTAAATATTTAACAGGGAGGGATGAATTTTAGAAATTTTTACAATTCAAACTCAAAACTTCCAAGTGAAATTTTGCCTTTCACACGCACGTCCTGTAGAGAAAGAAGATGCTATCATTTATTCTTCAAGTGGTGTCTCCACATCCTCTCCATATTGATTCCTTTAACATATATATCTATAAAGTCAGCATTGGAACATATAATCTCTGAAGGAATGCCTCTGGTATGGTATGGTTATAAAATGTACATCAATCCACCTTCTGACGGAGACAGTGGGTCCAAAGTAAGGCTTGTCCTTCTTTGCTGTTTCATTTCAGCCCTAGTTTGGATATTCAAGGAGGAAAGGCCAGATATCTTGGGAAATAGCATGTCTCCCAGGCTAGCTAGCAATTTGTATATATATATATTTAGTAAAAATGGAGTTTATATTCTTAAACCACTTAGCCTCATTATTACATTTTTAATTAAATAATTTTAAAAATATAAATATTGGTATAAATTGTTCTATACTAGATATATATAACAAAATTTTCAAAATGATTTAATTAATATGCTTTTAGTAGTAAATGGTTGAAATTAAAGATATCATTATTAGTAAGAATATATACATTATATATATATTTTTATATTTATATCATCTCATATTTATAATTATATGCAAATCAATTGCATGTGGAGTGGAAGATGTATAAACTTTGGAACTCCACATGGCATGTTCAATAATGATACACTTGAATTCTTTTTAACTACTTAATTTTCCTTACGCATAGGTTAATGGGCAGCATATGCTCATGCAATAAAAAGGGCGTGGCGAAGAATATTGTAGCATTCACCAAGTCTTTCCCTGTCATAATTAAAGATAATGCTCCGGTTAATGGACATCATATGCTCATGCAATGAAAAGGGTTTATCTTGTAGCTTTCACCGAGTCTTTAAAGATATATAATGCAAACTTGTATCACTTCTAAGGTATGCTTATCGTTTCGAGCACAGAGATTGGATCCTTTAGCTTTCTGCAATCATTTTGTGCTAAACATACACATAGTGTTCTAACTTGGCAACTATAACAGAGCCATCTCACTGTTGCTTTACACATGACATTCAATTAATTGCACATGGCTCAACATAAGTGAACTTCTTCATTTAGTACCACTTTGTAAGAAAAAGTGGCAACGGTAGCATCAAGTGCGTAGTTGCAATTACCCGATACATCATCCCATTTTGAAATCGCCTGGTAGCAACCGTTTTGGACTTATGGACACTTCCCACCCCTTTCTGCCAGGCAACAGTTTTTGGTTGTGGCATCTAACAACGAAGAGTAAAGGGGATATTTCAACACTCTTTAGCCTTGTGGGCATGAACGTGATGGTTAAATCAACACCAATCATTGGATCTGGTTGTTCGGAAATCATAACAGACAGAAAATATTTGTTTTATAATTTTCTGGAAGCTAAGATCCATGTAATTTTATAACATAATTAATATATAAATATCATAAAGTATAAATAATAAATTACATTTTATTATGAATCATGTTTCTTTTTTGTTATAGCTCATTTGTAAAATCAAATTTTAAAATAGATTATTGAAAATTACTTTAATAGTACAAGCGTCTGAGCTATAAAAATATTGACACGAAATAGTTGAAAGCACTCTTCACGTATTATAAAGAGAGGTAAGTTAAGAGTATCGCCCTCAAGGGGTGTGACTAGATGGTTGAGAGCGGAGCTTGGCTTCGGTTAGGTCCCAGGTTCGATTCCTTGCTAGCCCTTCTTGTAAGAGCCTGGGGCAGCCGGGGTTTTACCTATG
>JANZLH020000395.1:5920-23587 GCA_026770325.2 Erythroxylum fimbriatum
CAATCTGGGGACGTCTCTGAACATCTCGATGTTCTTCCGCTGCGCGTGCATGTGATGCACCGAAGAGACAAATCCCCAACACTTGGGACCAAGTTAAATTTTAGCACTGCTTTTCACCCTCAAATGGATGGTCAATCTGAGAGAACCATTCGGACCCTTGAGGGAATGCTTAGGGTATGTGTGATGGACTTCAAAGGAGCTTGGGATGAACATTTGCCACTGGTCGAATTTGCTTATAATAATTCGTACCATTCCAGCATTCAGATGGCTCCTTATGAAGCACTGTATGGACAGAGATGTAGGACTCCGATATGCTGGGATGAAGAAGGAGAAACAAAACTTATAGGGTCAGAGTTGCTTCAGATGACAGTGGACAAGGTTAGTTTGATTAAGCAACAGCTTAAGGCTACTCAGGATAGAATGAAGAGTTATGCTGATGCACACCAGAAGGAGATGGAGTATGAAGTCGGTAACAAGGTATTCCTTAAGACGTCTCCTTGGAAAGGAGTCATGAGGTTTGGAAAGAAGGGTAAGTTAAGTCTGAGATATGTAGGTCCATACGAGATTTTAGAGAGAATCGGACCACTAGCTTACAGATTGGCTTTGCCCCCAGAATTTTCACAGATACATGACGTCTTCCATGTGTCCATATTGAGGAGGTATAGATCAGATCCATCCCACATCATTCAGACCACCGAGGTTCGATTGAGTGATGATTTGAGTTATGAGGAGATGCTAGTGGAGATTCTGGACACCAAGGAAAAGGTCCTCAGGAATAAGACAGTCCGATAGGTCAAAGTTCTTTGGAGAAATCATACAGTGGAAGAGGCCACGTGGGAGCCCTTGGAAGCCATGAAGGAGAAGTATCCACACCTCTTCAATGAATCAGGTAAGAATTTCGAGGACGAAATTCTTTAAGGGGGGAGAAATGTTGGCCCCTGAATTTTTTTTCTTTTATTTGATTAAACATGATTAAATATTTTTGGAGTCTTGCAAGATTTATGTGTATTGGGATTAATTATCATGTTAGTATTAAGGAGATTAGGTGGCATGAGTTAATTGAATTAAAGATGAAGTGTTAAGTTGCCTAAGGGGTAGTATGGGGAGACCAGTTAAGCATTTAAGTTCCTAGGCTTGTTAGTAAGGGCAAAATGGACTTTGTGCTTTCACTAATGGTTTAAAAAGGTAGAGAAAGGAGTTGTCTCTCATTTTAAAGAAGCAAAATACGAAAATTGAGAGAGGAGAAGAGAGGGAGTGTCGTAGGAGGAGAGAAGGAAGGAGAAAAAGAAGAAAAAAGTTAGGGCTTCCATTTTCTTGGAGTTCAAGAGAGTTTTTGGAGTTATTTCAAGAAGTAAAAAGCTAGAGGAAGGTTCAAGCTCTCATTTGAGCCAAGAAACCCTTTGGTTGGGTGAAGATTTAAGGTAAGTGAGTTTTAACGTTTTGGATTTTGAAGTGTTTTTGGTTCAAAGAGCGTAGGAAATGGATGGGTTTAGATATTCTAGGATCAATTTTATGCCTTAGGTTCTTTAGGTTTTCCAATTTTTGAATCCTATTGATTTGGTATTTTTGTGTTATTGTTGAAAAAGATCAAGGGAGGCAAGAGGAGCAAGAGGAGAGGCCCATTTGAACAAGCATTCAAGCAAGGACATCAAGGTGGGTGACATTTTTATAATTGAGTCAATAAGCTATTAAATGTTCTTTAATAAATTCAATTAATTGATTTTCTAACTGCTTATAAAAGTACATTTATTGATCTTTAAATGCTTGATAAGGTGTTACATGCTTTTTAGTATATGAGTTTGTGAATGAATTTTGATTGATACGAGAATGCTTTCAAATTGCTTTGTAATTGTTGTATTGGGATTTTGAATGATTTGGGAAAATGGTTATATGTTTGGTATGAAAGTGTTGGTTGTGAAATTGTGAAATGATTTTGAGGGAATAGCAAGTATATGAAATAGTTAATGTTCATGAAAGGCAAGATTTCCAAAATGTGCCATTTTGGCAAGTTGTTTGCAAGTTATGAGAAACATGATTATGTGGGTTTGTGGTGGTCCCCTAAGTATGTCAAGTGCACTTGCCTAAAGGCTTCTCCCGCCTGCCAGCTAGTGGCATGGAGCTCCCTCGTGGACTCCCATAAGTTCACGGCTACGCAAAACAATTTTGTGGGATTGCGATAGTACGTTCTGTTCACGGCTACACAGGACCCGCATGGGAAATGTGTAGTACGTTTTGTCTTAGATCCACCCAAACCATTATGATGTGTTTATGTCTTTACGTGTGTTGATAAGTCTGAGAAATAATTGACTTATGTGAATTGTGTGTTGGCTTGACAATTTTGAGAAATGTATGTTTTATGGACTTCAATGAGGTTTTACTATAATCATAAAAGTTTCAAATGGTTTTTGCTTATTATCGTTTATAAAATTGTTACCCACGAGCGTTAAGCTCACCCCCTCACCTTCCCCACCATAGTGACGAGCAAGTTAGCGAGTGATCAGAATGAGCGCCAAGGCATTACTCCAATTTGCATTTTTGTTCTTTTGATCTTTTGAAGTTAGAATTTGTAAAACAATGCTTTAGATGCATTTTGAGAAATTGTTGCTTTTGTAAGTTGTATTTTGAATTATGTTGTAAAGTGGTTTGAAATGCCCACTAAAGCATCGTAAAACACTTATTTTGATGCAAATGAGATATAAATGCATTATGGTTGTTATGCTTTTGCAAATCTTTACATTGCTATTTTCACATTCTCATAAGGGTAGGAATGTGTGCTGAATTCAGGTGAAATTTTGGGATTTTTCTAGGAAGAATCGATATATATTGTCTTCTTGAAAGTTATAGAAAATCGTTTGATCTTTCCAACGATATGAAGTCTGTGATTTTTAGACGTCGGAATGAAGAGATATGATGGTTGCAAGATAGGATGCTGTATAGAAGTTGTATATGATGTTAGGAAGGCTATGGGAAGCATTGGAGGGGCATTGGGGGACTTTGGGGAACCCCCATGTCCGCTTAACGGACCTTCTCAGGTGTGAAAACACTCCTTGGCTAGTCTATATCCGTTTAACGGACATTCTCAGGTCATTTTGGCCTCCTTAGCCCGATGTAAACGGACATTCACGGAAAAGATGGTGATTTTTGACACTGTTAGAGGCAGAATTAGACTTTGTGGTCTTCATTAACGTTGTAGCTCTAGATGTCTTCTTTCCAATGGTCAGAAATGAACTTAATCCGACATCTAGATTGAAAGTTATGGCGATCGCGCCAAGAGAGGTTCAAATCGATTTAGGGTATGAACATGGTCTATTCTTTTGATCATAATTCCCTCATCCAACTTCCAATTGAGGTGATTCTTGGACCAATAGATTCCTAAGCCATTTATCTATCTCTCCAAGAAAAATTGTGTCATTTGGAGTTGATTTGAGAGAGTTTTCATTAAAGTAAGTGAGAGGTCGGATAGGAGAGCATGTTTGAGATATGAGTACATTTTGGTATTTTGATGATATCTTGAGTTGTAGGACTCCGATTGAGGTGATTCTTGCGCCAAATCAAACTAGAGACTTAGAGCTATGATTCCCATGAAGAAGTTAAATTGAAATTAAGGTTTTAAGTTTTCCCAATTCTGTTCGCAAGCAGGAGAAATGAGTTCAAGCATGTGACTGTTTTTGTATGGGCGCACCACAATTTGTGAGTGAATTTTTGGAATGTTACGTGAATGAAGATGAATTGATAGTGTCTAATAAGGGTTCAATGAGAAAAAAAAACCTTCAAGGTAAAATGCACGTTCATGCATTTCTTGATTTTCGCAAGAAATTGGGCTCCGGAATCAAGCGGGGTCCAACAGACTTATGAGTCTACAAGAAAGTTGGGTTTCGAAAACGGGATCTAACAGAAATCCTGATATGATGATTTTGATCTATCCATGCGAGTTGTAGACTAGTGATGATTATGGAGTTGCCGATCAATAAAGGTTGGAGAGAGCAGCAGCAGTTGTGAAGGCTTATGTGGTTGGGCTTGGGCATTGGGCACGCAGGCAACGTAAGGAAGAGATGATCATAGGGTAATGGGTGGTTATAGCAACACGTGAGGTGGTGAGGGAGAGACAATGGTAGTTAGAGCTAGGTTGAGGGCTTTGAGATGTCGGATAAAGAGATGAGAGAAGAAAAAAAATCAAAATTGTGAGAGAGAATGAGAGATTGGTTATAGAAGGCGAAGGGGGGCAACGAGTTTAGTTTTTTGTGTGGAAAAAAGTCCTTTATTTTTTTTAAAGTTTATGGTAATGGTCGATATTTAGCTAGTATTTTAAATATCGATCATTACCATATAAAATTATTTATACTGATGACCAGTACCGAGGAGGTATGATATAAAACTCTCAATATTAGTTGACATGAATTGGTTCACATCAACAGAAATTTTCAATGAGATACAAGATTCATATATAAGACCAAAAGATAACTTAAGATGAACCTTGGGTTAAAGTTTAGTTAGATCACATGGATGAGGGAGACATGTAAGAGCTCTAAGGACTTAATATGTGCTCAAATAGACAGACCATGACTAATAGATTTGACATGGGTAAGCATTGGACAGGACTAGTGTGTTATAAAAGGCTTTAGCTTGGATGACTCATCATCAATAAATAGATATAAAGGGGAGATCTTGGATTATATGGCAGATAAGATCACAGTAGATATATATCAGCTTTAAAAGATAAAGACCATGTGAGAGAATCATCTAAAGATAGCAAATTTTTCATAGATATAGATGTATATTTGCTAATTAAACGAAATGTCTCATCTTGTTAGTTATGATGTAGCCTATCATATGGAGTCTTATTTGGATGAGGGTACCATCTGTTTAGTTATTGTAATATAATTTGATAAGGATAGAGATGATCTAATTAGTTCAATTCAATTAGAATTATGAATTGTAAAGGCAAAAGTGCTTATAAATAACTTATTTGAGTCATACCACAAAATCGAGATAGGTAGGAGGGGAACATATTGAGAGAGAACATTCCTTTATATACTTTTAAGGAAGTAATAAAGATTAGTTTTTATCTTAGCTCTTGTATGTTTATTATTGCCGTTAGTTTTTATCGTAGCTCTTGTGTGTTTATTATTGCCAATGATTATTTAATACTTGTTTAGTATTCTTACTCGAGTGTAAGAGTTAAACACTTCGAGGGTTTGAGAACAAGGTATTATTAGTCAACAATTATATAGAAAAGTTGAGTCTTGCTTAAACGAACCTAAGTGTGTCTTACAAAGGAGTAAACATGACTTCTGTATAAGTTTGTTGTCTAGGAAAACCTTTGTAACAACTAGTATTAGAGCCAAAATATTAATATGACAAGAGGTAACAATTTCACAAAGCGTGTTAACAGAGTGGAGGCACTTATAGGGCCAATTCCCTAAGAGGAGGAAGTGGTTACCTCTTACTCGTCTCAGTTTGAGATTTTGGAGGAACAAATCCAACTATTGCAACATCAAATAGTAGACTTGTTGAAGGCATAAGAGGATTATATATTGGAGATCAGATTCCTAAGGAGTGTCATTGCAATGCAAGATGTTGGGCTTGCCGAAAGCACTTTGGTGAAGGTGTGAGAAGCCTAAGTTTCCCATGACATGTAAACTGCTAATAAGCTCAAAATTTTTATGTGGAAAACATAGTCAATTTGAAGAAGTTGTCGATCACGACTATGTATATAGTGGAGGATGCAAAATTGTGGTAAAGAACGAGAACTTCTAATGACATCAGTATGGGTAAACCTCCCATTGACCCTTGGGAGAAAATGAAGAAGGAGTTAACAAACTAGTTCCTCTTTAATAACACTTCATGGCTCATGTTGGAAGCTTTAAAGAGGTTAAAGCAAGATGGCTCAGTGCGGGAGTACGTGGAAAATTCATATCTTTGATGTTGGATATGTAAAACTTGTTTGAGGAAGACAAGTTGTTCAATTTCATAAACGGCTTGTAAGGATGGCATAAATGGAGCTTTGGAGGTTGAACGGAAAGAATTCCCAAGCACAATAGTGGCTATGGATGCCTTGGTGGATCTCCAAATGCCACCATCAATCCAGACTAACAACGAAGTTATGAAGAATGGTAGGAGAAAGGCAAAGAGAAGGTATGCAAACCTTCTTAATGCAAGTCTAAGAGATAAAGAAAATGAGATATTGCTTGTTTCATTTTTGAAGGGTTGCTTATGAATGCCCAAAACAGAAGGTGTGTGAGAATCAATGGATTTTATAGTCGCAAAGGATCAAAAAGAAAGAAAGGATGACTCAACGGAAGAAGCCTACCTCTATAATTATGCTATGTTGGGCGTAACAAGCCATGTGAAGGAGTGTCTGAACGAAACCAAGAAAAAACTCAATAGATAGGGAAAATGTTAGGTTAGAGATGTGCCAATGACTAATGAGTCTTCGAAGTGTTCCACTGCATCCATAAATTATTTGAACAAGGGCGTTGAGTTCTTTTAGTGAGGGTGGTTTATTAAACCCTTAAGTCCTAAGTGCAAAGTTGTGCAAGCATTGGCAATCCTTAACCAATGTTTGACACTTAGGACGATGAAAAATGGTAAATACTTATGATTAGGTAAAGAAAATAGGCATTATCGATAAGTTAACATACATTGTTGCACATTGGTGAAAATCTTTGATGAGATACAAGATTTAGGAGTAAGACCAAAAGATTGCTTGAGATGGACCTTAGATTAAAGGTTAACTAGATCATATGCATAAGGAGACATATGAGAGCTCTAAGGACTTATTGTGTTCTCAAATAGACAGATCATGATTAATGGACTTGACATGGGAAAGCATTAGATTAAACTAGTGTGCTATGAAAGACTTTGGGCTTAGATGACTCATCATCAATGGATAGAGATCAAATGGAGATCTTAGATGATGTGATAGATAAGATCCTAATAGGCATTCATCAACTCAAAAAGATAAAGACTATATAGTAAGATCATCTAAAGATAGTGGAGTTTTTTATAGATATGGATGTATCTTTCCTAATTAAATATAATGTCTTATCTTATTAGTTATGATGTAGGTAAATCCTATTAGATATATTTCTATTTGAATGGGGGTTGTCATCCAATTAGTTAGTATGATGTAATTTGAAGGATAGAAGTGATCTAATTAGCTCAGTTCAATTAGGATCTTGAATTGTAAAGCCAGAGTTGCCTATAAATAGCTTATTTAAGCTTTTCCTGAAAAGGAGATAAGTGGAAGGGGAGCACATTTAGAGAGAGCATTCATTTGTATACTTTTAGGAAAATAATAAAGATTGGTTTTTACCGTAACTCTTATGTGTTTATTATTACCTATGATTATTTAATACTTTTATAGTATTCTTATTTAAGTGTGAGAGTTAAACAATTCCAAATTCGTGAGGTGTTTAAGAATAAGTATTTTTGTTCAATAATCACGTGAGCAAGCTGAGTTTCGCTTAAACGAACCGAAGTAAGATTGCTATGCAAAGGAGTAGGCATAACTTAGGCATAAAATTGATATCTAGGAAAACTTTTGTCATACTTAGCCACTACAAAACCCCAAATCATATGCCACCCACTAACCCAAGCTAAACTTTGTCAAACAGCAACCATAACCAGTGGTGGCAAGCCACTGTTGGAAGGAAGTGGAGATAAAGCTAGTATCAGTGCTAACCACAAATTGCTAGTTGCGATCATTTGCCCTCGCTATCAAGTCTATGACAGTGTCCTCTCAATCATCAAATCGACCCCGAAGATGATAACTCTTTGGCAAAGATCGACGATGACCTTGCATAGCCAAGCTACCTCCTGCATTTATCTCACCTAAATATTGCCTTATAAACTTCCTAAAGTATCATCGTTAAATCTTCCTACCGCCAATGTTTAGTTTTGAATTTTTTGATCCTTTTCTTGGCTCCATATCTTGCCAACACATGGAAGGAAGAGGCCATGACGTTTTTGGTTTATTGTTGTGGTCTATGAAAAGGAAAACAAAAATGTATGTCTAAAGCAGGTGTCAAATAATAAACAATAGTAGTTTTGTCCTTTTAACAAGTTATGTTGTAAACTATAACAAACTTTTGTATATATATACTCGTTTGTCATAAAGAATAAAAAGACAGTATTTGTTAAACTTATCATCACTCTCTCATTTTTGAAAATTCACTGTTCACATTCATCCTCGTGTTTTTCTAGAAAAATATTGTTCATGTTCAGCGTTTTTTAACATGATATCAGAGCCCATTTGTCCTTGAAGCATTGAAAACAGCTTATTTCACACCAAAAGTTGTTCATTATTCTTATGGAAAATCAGGTTTTAGCTTCATCTTACAATTCTTCACCAGTCAAAGATCCAAATTCTCCATACTTCATTCATCCATCAGGTAATTATAATACATTGATCACATCTCCAGAACTCACAATACTCAACTATGCTACGTAGAGCAGGTCATTCATTCTTGCACTTTCAATCAGAAATAGGAATGGCTTCATTGATGGTACAATTTCTAAACCAGACATTAATGATCCTCTTTACAATGCATGGAATCGCTGCAGTAATCTTATTATCTCCCGGCTTTTAAAATCTATGAGCCACTCATTAGCTTCGACAGTCTTCTATATAGATTCAGCTACAAAAATATGGGAGTTACTCAGAAAATGGTTTGGCCAACCTAATGATAATTGAATATGCATATTGCAATATGATCTATCTATGTTAAATCAAGGAAAACAAATCTGCTGATGCTTATTATACAGAACTTACCATGATTCTTGAAGAGTTAAGGTACTATAGACCTTATCTTCATTTTCTATGTGAAAATTGCAATCCTCATTGCTTTCAGCACTACGTGGATCAGTAGATGAAGGATGTTGTCTTTAAATTTCTGAATAGATTAAATGAAAGCTACTCTCATCAGTCTTCACAAGTTTTACTGATGAAACCATTTCCTACCTTGGAAGAATAATTTAATATGGTAATGAGGGATGAATCTAGAAAGGTATTACAAGGTCTGTCACAGCCTCTAACTGAACCATCTGCACTAGTATCCTTTGGAAATTAGTTTAGGAAAGGGAAGACAGAAGTTACGTGCAGTCATTGTGGAGAGAAAGGACATTTAAAGGGGAAATGCTACAGAATAATTGGTTTTCCTTTTAATTTAAAATTCATCAAATAAAAACGTCAAAGGAAAACATTGGTGAATATGGTTAGTTCAGACGGAAACGATGTTGCAAAAATACAAAGAGAGTGACTCTGCTAAGGTTCAAGAAACTTTTCCAATGACACCAACGAAGAATCAAATGTAGAAATTACTGGACCTTCTAAGTGGATAGGGACAGCTCAGTCATCAAGCTCTAACTTGGGTATTCATAATACATAGCCGAATGATCTGGGTAACACACATTATTCCAACTTCGCAGGTGCATCTTTTACCTCTTCTGATTCATTCAACACAAGCATATTTGATGCATTTCATAAATCCATGACATCATTGCATGATAAATGGGTGTTAGACACAGGTGCTTCTGATCATATGTGCAGCAATGCTTCACTTTTATATAATGTCAGATCCATTAAAAGCATGTATGTTCAGATGCCAAATGGTTAAAAAGCTCAAGTTACTCACCTAGGTTCTGTATCACTTTTCCCTTCTCTACACGTATATAATGTTATGTGCATTCCCTCATTTAAGCTCAATCTCCTATCTATTAGCAAATTTACATAAACTCATAAATGTTCCTTTATGTTTTCTCCTAAACACTGTGAAATCCAGGGCCTCTATCCCAAGATGAAGATTGGTCATGCTAAAGAATATGCAGGTTTATACTTCCTTCAACAAGTTTAAAATTCCTCCGAAAAGCTTCTGGAGTCACCAGTAAACTTAGCTCGGTTTTTTTCCCAATGTAAACACTAACTCAAGACCATCAATGTTTGATATTTGGCATCATAGACTTGGACATGTTGCTTATGATATATTGAGTATAATAAACAAATCCTTCTCTGATGTAATGTCTTATCCCAACAATAGAAAAGACACTCCCTTTTCCCTCACATATTAACAACACTGAAAACCCATTTGATTTATTACATATTGACATTTGGGGACAGTATTCTGACCCAACAATTGGTGGTTTCAACTATTTCATTACACTAGTTGATGATTTCACTAGAGTTACTTGGGTTATCTCATGAGAAACAAGTCAGATGTGCAAGTCATTGTACCTACTTTTTACAAACTGATTGAAACACAATTCATTAGAAGCATTACAAGAAACTGATCAGATAATGCCATGAAGCCATTCTTTGCCAAAAAAAGGAATTGAACACCAGCTATCTTGTGTTAAAAATCCTCAACAAAATGCCATTGTAGAAAGAAAACATCAACACTTGCTTAACGTTACTAGAGCTCTCATGTTTCAGTCCAAATTTCCAAAGAAATTCTGGGAGAAGAAATTCTCACATCCTGCTATATAATCAACATAATTCTTGTAAGAGTTTTGCAAAATCTAACACCTTATGAAAAACTTATTGGAAAACACCTCACTACTCACATATGAAAGTCTTTGGCGCACTCTGTTTTGCTTCCACACTTCACAATCAAAGATAAAAATTTGACGTTAGAGCAAGGAAATTTGTTTTTATTGGATATCTCGTTGGCTTTAAAGGATACAAAGTTTATGATCTTGCTAATCATCAAATCTTTGACTCAAAAGATGTTGTTTTTCATGAACATGTTTAAAGCAAGGAACTGTGTTTTTATTGGATGTCTCATTGGCATGAAAGGATACAAATTTTATGATCTTGATAATAATCAAATCTTTGTCTCAAGAGATGTTGTTTTTTCATGAACATGTCTTTCCTTTTAATCCAAATTTTTCATCGGACATCAAACTCAATAATCATTCTCATCTTCTGTCTAATACTGATTTGTACGATTTTTCATCGAACACATTACATTTACATAGCAATGACAACAATGAACCTACAAATGCGTCAAGATCTGTCTGTGATCCTATCACTTCATGCCTTGCATCACTCCCATAATAAACATCTTCATCTATTCAATCACCTCAACTTTAACCACTTAATCAACCCACTAGCTCTCCACAACCTGTTAGACGTTCAACTAGGCAACCCAAAATTACCAAATATCATGACATATATCAGCATAATATTAAGATGAATTCCTCATCAACCACTCAACACCCCATCTCCAATTTTCTCACAACCTCTAACCTCTCAAAGAACCACAATTGTTTTGTATCTCTACTTACAACCTTACAGGAACCCACCCATTATGACAAGGTTGTGTATGTGGAGCATTGGAGAAGAGCAGTGGATGAAGAGCTACATTCTTTAGAAGAAAATGATACTTGGGACGTTGTATGTCTTTCATCTGGGCAGAACATCGTTTGCTGCAAATGGGTATATCAGATGAAGGTAAACTCATACAAAACAATTCAAAGATTTAAGGCAAGATTTGTAGCAAAAGGTTTTAATCAAAAGGCTAGTTTTGACTACAACGAAACCTTCAGTCCAGTTGTTAAACAAACCACCTTACGACTATTCTTCACTTTAGCTGCAAAACATAGTTGGAAGTTGCAACAACTTGTCATCAACAATGCGTTCTTAAATGGTGAATTACTTGAAGATGTGTATATGGAATCACCTCAGGGCTATGAAGTGAATGGGGAGAATGAGGGAGCAACTGATCATACAGTATATAAATTCAAAAAATCACTCTATGAACTCAAGCAGGCATCTAGATTGTGGAACTCTAAATTTACTGAAGCTTTCCTTAAGTTTGGTTTCTCTCAATCCAGGTCAGATTACTCCCTATTCACTAAAATGTCTTCATCCAATGGTCTGGTATCATTATTAGTTTATGTAGATGGTATTCTTAGTAGATGCAAAACACAAGAAGGAATTAATAGAGTACTCAATTTCACGAGTATAAAGTTCAAATTCAAAAACTTAGGACAACTTAAGTTCTTCTTTGGAGTTGAAATAGCTAGATCAGAAAAAGGGATAGTTTTTTGTCAAAGGAAATATACCTTAGATCTTGTGGAACAATGCGGACTGTTAGGTGCAAAAACAAGTTCAATACCTATTGAACCAATTCATGGATTGAGACAAATGGAAAAGGATTTCTTGGATGATCCAATAACCTACAGAAAGCTTGTCGAAAAATTGATATACCCGACCTTTACACGACTTGATCTTAATTATTCAGTTCATATCCGATCCCAATTCATGAGCAAACTGGCCAAGATACATTGACAAGCTACCCCGAAAGTGGTTAGATACTTGAAAGGAACACCAGGACAGGAAATTGTCCTAAATGCTGAAGGAAATACACAGCTAAAATGCTACACAGATAGTGATTGGGGAACTTGTCCAAACCTAAGAAGATCCATATCTGGAGTTAGTGTAATGTATCGAGGAGCTATATATGATCAGCTGGAAAGATAAGAAACAATCAATAGTGGCTCGAAGCTCGACTGAAGCTAAGTATATATAGAAGCATGACTAGTCTTGCATGTTGTAAAGTGCTTTGGATTAAGAATTTACTTGAAGATTTCAAGCAAAAGTATAAAGAGACAATCATAATGTATTGTGATAATCAATTAGCTATTCGGATATGTAAAAACGTTGTACATCACACTTTGAGAAGGAGAAGACATTCATCTTCTGTTCTTCATGTTTTTCTGGAAAAATACTATTGACGTTCATCCTGTGTTCATCGTTTAACAGGATATGGTTGATGAGATTCTGGATTTCCAAAATTAAGTGATTTTACAATACGAACTTCTTAGATTTCAAGGCAAATCCAATTTGATCGAAGTAGCTTATCGGTTGCAATTTCAATTCTAATATTGTGATCAACAGAATAAAAATAAAAGAGAAAATCAAGTTGATAGAATTAAATATGTTTATTTCTTCTTCCATTCACATAATTAAAAGATATGAATCTTGAATTCGTTCTTTGTAACCTTTTTAAAATTAATTTCTGAAATAAGTTATTGAAAATTATATTAGTCGCATGAGCTTTGGAGATCCAATAATATTTATGTAAATGTATAAATTGATTTATCTTAAACACAAAAGACTTGAGTTTTAAGAATTAGTTCATAAATTGCTTTTTAGTTTAAAAATTAAGTCTAAAAAATTTATAAGTCAAGTTTAGATTATAAAAATTCTAGAAAAAATAGCCTAAACCTATATTTATAAATATCTTAAATTTTGGTTAATTTATAATTATTATATAATAATTTATAATTTATATAATTATTTAGAAAAGATGACGATTCTTCTTATAATGATATCGAAGAATTGTAATTTTTTTTTGTCTTAGATCAGGGTATCCACCAGCGACCCAGCGACTAATCCTCTCGTTAGTTTGTAGGCACCTCACAGGGTGAGACAGCTGGTCCAAGGATTTAAGACTGCTCCATACCTAAAGTCAAGGATCGAACCCCTGACATTTAGTTAAGGATAAATGAATCCCTGCCACTCAACCACACTCCTTGGTTTTAAGAATTGTAATTTAGTTCATCTTTAATATAATAAAATTGAATTTTACCATAATTATATATTTTATATTTATTTAATTTATTTAGTTTTTATTATGGAATGATTAGGAATTATATTTTTATTTTACAATAAGTTTAGGGTTACTTTTATTTGACAAAATTTTAAATATTTTTATTTAAATTTAATGTAATTTCATATGTTAAGACATAAATCAATGTTTATATCATAATTATATTTTATATAATTAATGAAACTTTTATAAGATATGAACTTAAGAATTAAGTTTGAATTTCAAATTTTATAATGGGTATGTCTTAAAAAATAGGCCCATTTCATAAGCTAGGTTGGATATAGGCCTAAAAGTTCTAAACTTTTTAGGGTTAGACTTTAGTTAGAGCCGATCCGAACCAACCCATGTGCAAGTCTATAAGTGATGTAGAAAGGTATGCCAAGAATATTCGGTTTGTACCTTTTAATAATTTAATTGAAATATGATTCTAATATAAATTAGACTTCATTTAGAACCAATCAGGTCCCAAAAAGAATCAAATATCTAATATTTTTTCGAAAATTTTTTAAAACGTCGCCCGGACACAAACCGGATTCAAATATCTAATATTATTCCTTATTCATCAAATATCTTCTATTTGATCGTAAATTTTTTCAAACTCTACGATCATGTTTAATTTGATTAAATCACCTTTTTTCAATTTTAATTAAATGCCAATTAGATCCCAATAAGATTCAATATCTAATATTAGTCTTTATTTATCAAATATCTTATATTTGATCCTAAAGTTTCTCAACCTTTTTAATCAAATTCAATTTGATTAACTTATCTTTTCTTTCTTAAAATGTTCTTTATGCATTGCCTATTAGATTCCTGAATATAAATTAAGATCCTAAATTATATTTAACATTAGAAAAATAAATCTTTTAATTTATTTTAAATTATCTAATTAAACAAATTATATCCATAGCTTAAGATTTAAAATGTGTCATGACTATTCAAATATTAAGAATGTCAAATTATTTTTGACTCATCTTAGTGTGTAAGATTTTTTCGTATAATTGAATTCTTCATCATACAATGTTTTGATAAAACATAAAGTATGAAATTAGTGTATAATCTATCTAAATCCTATCATATTTGTTCTCTAACAATTGTAATTTGTTTAATGATATTTAAATGTCATGTCACCTTGGCTAAGAAATTCTTAAATCAATAGTAATCAAGCAAAATATTCTCCCTAATTACTTTAGGATGATGAATCATATATTAATCACTCAACTACCTCGATAATATTCATATC
The DNA here is from genome assembly GCA_026770325.2 of Erythroxylum fimbriatum. Classification (NCBI taxonomy): domain Eukaryota; kingdom Viridiplantae; phylum Streptophyta; class Magnoliopsida; order Malpighiales; family Erythroxylaceae; genus Erythroxylum; species Erythroxylum fimbriatum. Next base: position 20,777 of record JANZLH020000395.1, read on the forward strand.
ATATCCAATGATTACCAATTAAGCAATCTCTCTAAAGAATAAGGCCTAAGTAATACAAAAGAATAACAATCTATATATGAAATATTTTCAAGATCTCAAGTCAAAAAATTACTTATACAATCATCATAATGGACATTCTATAGACAAACAGGTAATGTTCCATGTAAAATTTTTTATATCAAGTTAGTGTAGTGAATATGTTCCTTAATGAAAACTCACATGGTTGTTTAAATATATTTGTCCTTTATTTTATGAAATCAATTAATTCCTTTAAAAATATATAATATGCTAGACCTTTCACTTTATTAATGTCTAGTCTAATAGAGTAATAACTAGAAACAATTTAAGTATGTTTGTCACATAAAATTTATCTTATAAATTTGTTAATTAAATAAATATATAAGATAAATAAAGCATTTAATTAATCATGTCACAAATATACAACTAATCAATTAGATATAGGGTATAGACTAACACTGTATATCATAACTTCTTCACTTCTAATGCGAATAAACTCAAAAGATATAGGTGGATGAACTGAAAATGACATAAATTTGATCATAATAATAGAAACTCTAGTTCTACCATCCTATCTCTTTTTTGTGATAACTATAACCTAGTGAAAGTCTCAAAACTAATTATATTGTAACACAATAGGCTTTGGACATGAGCAGGGCCGGAGCCAGACTCAACTCTAAGGGGGGGTCGGGGGCCAACATCTAAATGCAAATAAAATGAAGAGAAGAGAAGACAGAGATTTTTTTTAAAGGGGGCCACTTATATTTGTAATTTTAAAAAATTTTATTATATAAGTAATTTAAAAAAAAATATTTGAAAGGGGGGACCATGGCCCCCCTCCCCAATAACATGGCTCCGTCCCCGGACTTGAGTACGACTTCTATTTATTTAAGATACACCCATAATAGACTAATACACACTATCAACCTTCTGTGGGATGATTCTCCATTTCTATCTTGAACAATTACCCTTTAAGTGTTATGAGACGTAAATTTGAACGAGTAATTCATGTTTAAATGATTATGCAATATTCAACTTTGATTAAACCCCTATACGTTGGAGGGCTAACATTAATATGGAACTAGAGTTATAATTGCTTATTTTGTACTACCTAATGGTCGACGTCGGGATGGTTTTTATGTTAAACACATTTCGATGATTAATTAATTATATCCTCCAACTGATTTGCTTGAATTATATATTTTGTCCATTTTTTTGTTTGACATTCCATGTAAATTATAACTGCTTTTACTATAAAGGTTTAGGTTGATCTATTCATCTCAATGTTAAGAAATAAGGTGTATGCAATATAAATAAATTTTTCTGAAAGAAAAAACCAAATAAGAATCAATAAGAAGATTTTTATTGAAGTTTGATCAATTAGACGTGCCTATGTCTTTGGACCCAATAATGACTTTTTTTTTCCTAGTTAATAAAAAACCCTCCACATGATAAAGATTACAAATTTCCTTTATATAGACTAGGCTTACACAATGGTAGTTAATTGTAAACTCTAGTTGATATAGTTCAACACAACTTACATCTTTACTAACATGACTTAAACATGATTCTTAGAGTTTAAAGTCTACCAAAAATATATTTTTTTTATAAAACTAACTATGTTGACATGAGCAGGGGCATGGATCTGTCATAGGCTACAGATCTCACTATTTAAGTCCTGAACATCACATGACCTTTAATATCGGTGTTTCCTTTGTTTGTGAAACCTCTTGTTTCTTTACACACTTGAATATGGTCCGTGACATGAATGTGTTTCAAACCCTGTCTTTTGTATAAACACCTTTATTATACCAATATGCTCATGTCTTCACCTTTGATTTTCAAATAACAATATGTCTTGGGCCATTTCAACATCCTATTCCATATTCACCTAAAGACTTCTAATAAAAAATGCTTGTATTTTTACTAAAGCACTCTAAGATTGCACCCATATATATATATGAGTCGTACACAATAGTCTCCACCTTGGAATATATACCCTTCATAAATTAGATTTTAACCATATCTAACACCCCTAGACATTTATAGAGTGCAAGTAATACTTGAACTTCTCCATGATAACTGGCTTTGTTAATATATATATCAGTTGTAGTTTTCAAAGTGTAAACCTTTTCCATTAAGATCTTATCAAATATAATCGATTTTCCAATCTTATAAAATCTCATATCCTTCACCATATCACCCATCCATCTATCTTTCTCTTGAATTTCCTTATTCCCTTAAAAGATAGTTAGATTTCTATCACTAAGAGAATATGTGATTAAGTCTTCCTAACCATATCTCCTTAATAGCTTGATAGTCTGCCTTATTCTATGCAAGGTTATAACATGCTAATATTTTATCTCCTGAGTCAAAATTTTCAACCCTTTTAGTATATATTCTAGGTTGTTTTAGTCATACTCTATCCCCTTAGTACTGTCTTTTATTGATCATGGCATATCCTTTCGATATGCTTTTTTTTTTTCCATATCCTTTCAATATGCTTTTTTTTTTCTAACATACACCTCTTCCTAGATACTACATCCTTAAATGTTACTCTAGATTTTTTACTTAAAAAAGTCTACCCACAATTGTGATCCCTACCTTTTCTGCCAAAAATTTCCCTTTTATCATAGTCATCGCACCTTTTATTCTTTTAATATTGTTTTTGATAGTTTTATATCCAAAAGCATTTGCCTGTAAGAATTACAAAGAGATTAAATTCTTCTTCAAATCTGATATATATTGAATATTGTTCAATATCCTAATCATACTATCAAACATCTTTATCCT
>JANZLH020000395.1:23687-44110 GCA_026770325.2 Erythroxylum fimbriatum
GAATCCGAGAGCTCTTCCTCCTTGCCTCTGGGCCTTGCTTCTTGTCTTGGGCTGATACGTTTACTTGGGCTGTAACATTACTACCGTCCTCCGGAAGATCCTTGTCCTCAAGGATAAAGTCGGGGTACGCCTTTCGAAGTTCTTCCACATCCTCCCACGTAGCTTCTAGTTGTGTTTGGCCTGTCCATTGGATCAAGGTTTGAGTGGACAGCTGGTTCCCTTGATAGACCCTGCGATAACCCAAAATTGTCTGAGGAACAATTAATGGGTAGCCTTCACAAAAGTCGTCTGGTAAAGGTAATAGCTGTTGATGTGGGTCCCCTTTACACTCTTTGAGCAGGGAGATGTGAAATACATCGTGTATGCGGGCAGTAGGTGGCAGATTGAGCTTGTAGGCCACTAATCCAATTTTTGCAACAACTTCAAAGGGGCCATAAAAGCGTTTTGATAACTTGTGAAATCTTGTGCCCATGACAGAGCGTTGACGGTAGGGATGGAGCTTCACGAATACCCAGGTACCAATTTCAAAGGATTTGTCTGTGCGATGCTTGTCTTCTTGTTGCTTCATACGGTGCTGAGCTCTGGCCAGATTTGTTTTGAGTTGGGACAGGACATGAGACCGTTCAGATAACAGAGTATCGAGGGCATCGATTTTGGAGCTTCCTGGAAGATATTGCAAAAGGCTTGGGGGTGTTCTTCCGTAAACGGCTTCGAATGGTGACATTTTGATAGCTGAATGCACCGATGTATTATAATGATACTCTGCCCAATGGAGGAATTTTAACCAAGTCTTCGGGTTGTCGGCCACATAACAACGCAGGTAGTCCTGTAGACAACGATTCACCACTTCCGTCTGCCCATCGGACTGAGGATGGTAAGCCGTACTAGTAGAAAGATGAGTCTCTTGAAGTTTGAAGAGTTCCCTCCAGAAAGAACTCATAAACACCGGGTCCCTGTCAGAGACAATATCCCTAGGAAAACCATGTAGTCGACCAATTTCCTTCATAAAATTTTCCGCGAGTGAAGCAGCGGTGAAATTAGTAGGGAGGGCCATGAAATGGGCATACTTTGATAGCCTATCAACGACTACAAAAATCACAGTTCTTCCTTGGGCAACAGGTAGGTGAGTTACGAAATCCATAGAGATGGATTCCCAAACCTGTTGAGGGATCTGTAAGGGCTGTAATAACCCCTGTGGTGCTTGGTTGCCGCTCTTCACTTGTTGACAAACCGAACACTGTTGGACATAATTCTCGACATCTTGCCTCAACCGTGGCCAGTAGAAGGATGAAGAGATTCGCACAGCTGTACGCTTCATTCCCGCATGTCCCCCGACGACAGAGTCATGGTACTCTCTGAATAAAATTTCCTGTAAGCCTGATTCCGGAGGTACAAAGATCCGCCCTTTAAATAAGATAATTCCATCCTGTACCTTGTAGTCTGCTTTTTCACCTGGGTTATCCTCAATTGTTTTGAGCAGGGACATCGTCGGTGGGTGTGACGCGATAAACCTCCGCAGTGTGGCCAGGAACCAGCTGATTGGTTTCGAAATTTGCAACGCCATCAACTCTCCATGAACTCGGGACAACGCATCTGCTGGCCCATTCTCTTTTCCAGGTTTATAAATGATCTCAAAGTCATACCCCAACAATTTTGCGAGCCACTGCTGTTGCTCAGGCGTCTGGATTACCTGGGTCATCAAGGCTCTTAAGGGTTGGTGATCTGTTTCGACTTTAAAGTGGTTGCCCAAAAGGTATTGTCTCCAACGTTTGACAGCCATGGTAATGGCATACATCTCTCGCACATATGTGGATGCTGATACCATACGTGGAGGAAGTTGCTTACTGTAGAAGGCAATTGGTCGTCCTTCTTGAGTTAGCACTGCTCCGATCCCTGTTCCCGAGGCATCCGTTTGTACAATGAAGGGTTGGTCAAAATTTGGTAATGCCAAGATGGGAGTCGACATTAAAGCTTCTTTTAATTTTAGAAAAGCTTGGGTTGCTGCTTCAGTCCATACGAATGCATCCTTTCGTAGTAACTTTGTCAATGGTTCTGCAAGCAAAGCATAATTTTTGACAAATTTCCTGTAATATCCGGCAAGTCCCAGGAATCCTCTCAGTTTTCTGACGTTGGTCGGGGTAGCCCACTCTTTAATTGCCGCTATTTTCTCCTCATCCACTGAAAGCCCCCTTGGCGATATAACATGCCCCAAGTAAATCAATGAAGTGCAGGCGAATTCACACTTCGTCTGCTTCACATAAAATTGCTTTTCTTGTAACAGCTGAAGAACGTGATCAAGGTGCTGCAAATGGAGTGCTTCTGTAGGGCTGTAGACTAGTATATCATCGAAGAAGACAAGGACGTACTTCCTCAGAATTGCCCGGAATAAATCGTTCATCTCTGATTGGAAAGCGGATGGTGCATTAGTCAAGCCAAATGGAAGCACAACAAATTCATAATGCCCATTATGCGTTCGGAACGCCGTTTTGTGAATATCATCTGGGTGTATCCGCAACTGATGATAGCCGGCTCGAAGATCCAGCTTAGAAAAAATGGTTGCCCCACCGAGCTCATCAAAGAGTTCTTCTGCAGTAGGAATCGGGTAACGATCTCTCACAGTCACGGCATTTAAAGCACGGTAATCTACACAGAATCTCCAGGTACCGTCTTTTTTCTTTACCAGAATTACTGGCGAGGAGTAAGGGCTATTGCTTGGTTGAATGACTCCCTCACTCAGCATTTCGTGGACTAATCTCTCTATTTCTGTCTTCTGCATGTGTGGATACCGGTAGGGCCTTACATTGATGGGTATGGTTCCTGGCTTTAAGGGAATTTTGTGCTCCACCTTCCGGATTGGCGGTAGGCCCTTGGGTACTTCGAATACTGCTGAGTGGTTCTGAAGTAATTTTTGCAGGTTCTCCTTTAACTCTGGCGATACTCCCTCTCCAATTCTTACCCCTGTTTCCGCACCTGCAGGATTTATTATCAAGTGATAATAAGAAGAAATGGAGTCAATTTTTTGATTACGGGTGAACTGGCCAAATGTCATAGATGACATCGATGCTTGTTGGATGCCCCGCAAGGTAATATGTTGTCCATCCCTCTCTAATTTCATCCATAGATTTTTGTAATCAAATAGTACTGGTCCCACCGTAGCTAACCACTGAGCTCCTAAAACAATATCTGCACCATAAATTGGTAGTAAGTAAAGGTCTATGGTAAAGAGGTGATTGTCCACTTGGACTGGGGTTTGCATACTCAATCCTGTACATTTCAAACTTTCTCCATTACCAACAGTCACATTCATATGCCTTGATTGTTGTATTGGTAATTTCAGGAAGTGAGCCACCCTTTCTTGCATGAAGTTGTGAGTTGATCCTCCATCGATCAAAATCAATACAGACCGCCCCAGTACCTTACCATTGAGTCGCAGGGTCGACGGAATGAAATATCCTTCCAGTGCGTGTAAGGATATAGTGGGTACGTCAGTTACCTGGGTTTCTTCCTCAGCTGCGCAAACATCACTGTCAGGTGGCGTTTCTGTATCATTCTCGCTTTCATCAGCTATTAGGCAATGGAATGTTCTCCTACAAAAATGCCCAGGTGAGAATTTCTCATCAAAATTAAAGCATAATCCCTTAGCTCTTCTAGCTTCCATCTCTGTAGAAGTCAATCGTTTGATAGGCATTTTAGGTGGTAACGGTGGGGGTAGTACTGGGTAGGATTTCTGGATATTGTTTTTGTTGGGTTGATTTATCCAATGGCGAGGGCTAGCATGCGTCGTAGGTTTTGTTGCTCCAAACTTATCTTCAACCATCCTTGCCATGCCAATGGCTTCAGCCATAGTTCGAGGTTTCAAAAGGTAGAGCTCATTTCTAATTTCTTCCTTCAGCCCCGAAACAAAACAGTTCAATAAACTTTTAGGATTAAGTCTAGTTATTCTATTGGACAGAGAAGCAAATTCTTGCATATAGGCACTCACAGTAGTAGTTTGGAATAGTTTGAATAACTGGGCTTCATGATTAATAAAGGGGGAAGGACCGAACCTTATTTCTAAGTGACGAACCAACTCGTTCCAATTTGGAATCTGTTGTGAGGCCATTAACCACTGATACCATTGTAGTGCAGGGCCAGTCATATAAAAGGATGCAATAGACAGCTTTTGTTCTTCAGGGGTGCGGTGATAATCAAAGAAACGTTGAATCTGAAAAATCCACCCAGCTGCATCTTCTCCTGTAAACACTGGAATTTCTAACTTTGGGTGTCGTGCTGGCGTTTTAGACTGCTCCTGTGGTTCCCACTGTGACACATGAACCGCACTAGAGCTGCCTGGTAAACTCAGAGTGGTAGGTGTTGGTAATAATGGTGGTTGTGGGGAATAGGGAATTGGAGATGGCTGCTTTTCCAGCCTTGCGAGGGATTGACACGTGGATTCTAATGTCTTTTGAATCATTTCATTTGCAGAGCTAGTCTTGGTGATCTCCTCTGAGTGTTGCAACATTGTGGTAGAGTGCTGTTTCATTATGGTTTGCATCTCACGAAATTCTTTGGCCAATGTATTGATTGATTCCTCCAATGCATCTCACCAAATGATGCGGAATCGGTAACCAGAAGCTTAGAATAGGTAGAAGAGAATTAAGAAGGAGAGAAGTTTTCTGGAAATTATGTATGCCTCTAGTCATGAGGCTCCATTCATTAAAAAGCCGAGACCGTTACAACAGAATCTCTTTGGCCTATAACAATTTTTGTCTGTATTCGTATAATATTTCAACTCACTACAACATATAATCAGTTAGTTTTGCTGGCTTTACGTGAATCCGAGAGCTCTTCCTCCTTGCCTCTGGGCCTTGCTTCTTGTCTTGGGCTGATACGTTTACTTGGGCTGTAACACAAGGGCAAGCTTCCTCATCCGGCTCCCACTCCCACACACCGTGCCTGATACCACGCATAGACAAGATTGGAAACTTCCTCCTGCCTGTTCCGCTAACATTCCTCGCATCGTAATCCCAACCCTACTCAATGTTGTCATGTGCAGTCCCGCACTATATAACTGCCTCTTGGCAGTTTTCTGTTCTGTTGAAACGCTCAACAAACACTGCACAAATACGACTCCTTCTCAACTTTCCCTCTCAAAAGCGCGTTTCTTGTTGTGCCCCCATTTCTCATTTAATATATCCATGTTCTTTGCCATTGCTTCTCTCCTCCTATTCATACAAAGATTCTGTTTTCAACGTTTTTTTTCCTTTTTCCTTTTTGTTTTCTCGCTTCCCTGTTTGTTTCGCCATAAAACCCGCACGAGCTCTCTTAATTTGATTGCCAAAATGGAATTCCCTAGCAGGATCTCCACTCATTCAGGAAACTTTAAGCAGTCTGTTCGTAGTTTGGTTTCTAAAAGGTTCGCTCGCTTCTTCTTGTTACTTGATTCGCAATCAACGTCACGTGTTCACCATTTGATTATCATGATTTTGCAGCCCGAGAGCAGCAGCAACTTCCGATGCGAAGTCGGAGGAGGTTTTGAAGGAGTTCTACATTCCTGATTATATTATTGTGCCTGGCTCGAACGTCGAAGAAGATTCTACTTCTCGTCATGAACCTTCATGTCCTGTGATTGTGTTCATCAACTCGAAAAGTGGAGGGCAGTTAGGTGGTGAGCTTCTCGTTACGTATCGCTCTCTCCTTAACAAGTACCAGGTGATGTTCTTTAACTCGTCCGCTAAAAATTGGCGTACTATGTCCTTGATAAGATAGTAATACATGAAAGCGTGGCTTTGTAGGTTGTTGATTTGGGAGAGAATGCTCCTGATAAAGTACTTCGTGAAATTTATTCAAATTTGCAAAGATTGAAGTTCAATGGTGATGAATTGGCCGCAGAGATTGAAAATCGACTACGAATAATAGTGAGTATATGTGTGTGGGTGTGTGTGTATGTACTGGTTGAATGTTAATTCCATAATGAACTGGTTTTAATTCAGATCAAGGAGATATTCGTTTAAAATTTCACGTCTGATATATTCGTATGTCATTAGGTTGCAGGGGGAGATGGTACGGCCGGTTGGCTCCTCGGTGTTGTTAGCGATCTCAAGTTACCCCAACCTCCTCCAATTGCTACGGTGCCTCTGGGAACTGGAAACAATCTTCCGTTTTCATTTGGTTGGGTAGGATAAATAATCGCAAGTTCCTTAGCATATGGTTGAGCATTCTAACGATTTCTATTGTTTGATCTGTCTGTATTTGTCCACCCTTGCGTAGAAAATTAGCAAACTGCACATTTATTTTTAAGCCATTGCATGGCTAAGGAATTATTCATCCTATAATCTTCCTTCCTTTACCTATCCAATTGGAAAAAGAGAAATTGAGGGTTTAGTAGATACTTATCTTCTTATTAAAGATTTAAAAATCTGGTGGTAATTAATGCCATTAATCTTCACTGTCCTCTAGAAAAGAACTCTTGGTCTCTTTCCTTCCACTAAAACTAAATGTATTAATAGACATTGCATGCAAATTTTATATTGAAATTTTACTTAATTCTTATAATTAAAAAAAATGTTGAGTTTGTATTTAGAGTTGTATCTCGCAGCATCTGTGTACTTTCTCCTTATCAAAGATCATCATGTTCAAGCTAAAATTAAAACTATGAATTTTTTTTGGAGATATTAAAAATGTGAAATTAATTGTTTATTTACAGGGGAAAAAAAACCCTGGTACAGATCGTGTATCTGTGGAGTCATTCTTGGAACAAGTAAAGAATGCAAAGGAAATGAGAATTGACAGGTAATACATTCACTCAAAAATCAAGAACTTGGTTTTTAGAATTGATGATAGGTTGAAAAATTTAATCACGCAGTTAAGATGAAGCGGACAAGTAAAAGTCTCATAAAACTTGTGATCGTGGATTTTGTCTTAACAAAATCTGTTTTGGGCTGCAAAAGCAACTTTATCTTATCAACTCTTTGCTGACCATGTTGTTTTGTTATAAAATTTATCCTGTCATCTCATTTTCAAGGTCATCTAATTTTCTGACACTATGTAATTGGGCAAACTTTGATTCATGTTGACTAGTGTAGTTACTTGTTGGAGCATCATAGGACTCTGGCTTTATGAATTGATGTAAAAGATCAAAGTTATCAATGAAAAAAGTAGTACGGGAAGATTCTGTACAGTTCAGGATGTTAAGAAACTTGTTAAAACAAGGTGTATGTTTAATGTCCTTTCCTCCGATGTATTATTGTTCATTACTTCACTCTGGTTAAAAATATTAAAATTTCATATTACATCTCGCATTTTGGTTTGTATGATTGATTTCTTCTTGTTAACTGAATTATGCCTGCTGGTAGCCTAACCAGGTTCCTTTCTTTTCAGTGGAATAACTCTTGCACTTTCATTGAGTTTGTTTTTATATAAATAGAGAAAGGATCATTACCTGTTTGGTAGAATTCTTGGTGTTTTTTTCTTTTCATGTTTACATTCTGGTAATTGGTGCTGCTCTTTTGGACTCAGCTGGCACATTATCATGAGAATGAAGTGTCCCACAGAAGGTTGTTTTGACCCTATTGCTCCTCTTGAACTACCTCATTCGTTACATGCCTTCCATCGTGTCTCTCCAACAGATTCACAAAATTTGGTAAGTTATACATATCCTCATTTTGGTTTTTGAGCATTCTCAAAGAACATTTACGCGACAGTTGAGGCTCTGGGTATCATCTATGGTGGAAAACTGGATACTTAAATACTTCTTAAAATTCATGTCATTCAAGTTCAACCAATTGTTGATTTTTCTTCAGACGTTTTCTTTCACTGTGGTTGGGACAGTGATATACCTACTGACAAATTTCCTTGCACTTTTCTCAGGATGGCCACCTCACTTTTCGTGGGGGATTTTGGAACTACTTCAGCATGGGTAAGGAATTCTATAGTCTCCTTAAGTAATTCAGACAAGTGCCTTATACATTTTACTTTGTACATATAAGATGAGAAATAACCATTCATCATTGTGAAAATTTGTGAAGTCCTAATAGGAAGGTACGGAAATTGATGCAAAAGCTTATGTTTGGTTTACGACCATAACACTGAGGATGTCCCGTTTCAGTCAGCACAGAGAGCTTCTACAAGTTCTCTTAATTTAAAAAACTTTTGAGATTCAGTTTACTAAATGTGATGAAATAGATCAGTTTGTTAGGTTTGTTTCATGAGGTAGTTAATAAATGAATGGCTATTAATTAGAGCCTCATAGCTATCTCTTTTTATATTTAGTAACTAATAATATTACTTGTATTATTAAGTATGTTGAAAGAGACAGGATTCTCTGTACCTACATACACCAGATTTTTGATCAACATGTCTGAAATGCTATTTTTATCAAGTATGTTGAAAGAGACAAGATTCTCTGTATCTACCTACGCCAGATTTTTGATCAACATGTCTGAAATGCTATTTTTATCAACGAACTATTGCCACACTACTATCCATGCTGATTCCTTAAGGTATTTGCTTTTACATTTACAGGAATGGATGCTCAAGTATCTTATGCATTTCATTCTGAGAGGAAGCTACATCCAGAAAAATTCAAGAACCAGTTGGTTAATCAGGTTATTGGACAAGCATTTTGCAATTTTTAGTGACCAAGATTCAAACAACCTTCGTCGTCTATTTTCACCTTTTGTTTCTCTTCTAACTATAAATTCTCTGCATTGTGTTCTTGGAAGGATCAAAGACCTAAGCAACATTATTCTTCGGTTAATTGTAATCTAATTTATATACAAGGGAAATAAGATAGCAAATAAATCATCATTTTGATGAGTTAAAAGTTCCGAAGTTTCCTTCCCAAGATAATCTCTGAAATCCTAGTCAAGTATCTGCCAGTTAACTTTAGGAGAAAGAACTTCGATGGTCACTCATTTCATGTCTCTTTGTTTCTGCCTTATGGCTAATTTTCTGCATTGTGTTCTGGGAAGGATCAAAGACCTAAGCAACGTTATTCTTCACTTAATTGTAATCTAATTTATATACAAGGGAAATAAGATAGCAAATAAATCATCATTTTGATGAGTTAAAAAAGTTCCCAAGTTTCCTTCCCAAGAAAATCTCTGAAATCCTAGTCAAGTATCTGCAACGTAACTTTAGGAGAAAGAACTTCGATGGTCACTCATTTCATGTCTCTTTGTTTTATTTTATCTTGTGGAAGATAAGAATAGACAAAAAGGAGCTAGTAAGTGTTAGACCTCCAATTCATAAAGTGTATTACAGAAAAAAGGGCAAAATAGGGAAATAGTAAGTGACGTTGAGGTGAAGCAATCTACTGAGGCAGTTACAAAATAACTACACGTGGGAGAGAAAAAGGGGAGGATGAATGGGAAGGACAGACAATCAAATCATAAGAGGAGAGTGGAAAGAGAGAGAGACATTATTCTAGAGAGTTGTAGAAAGTGGTGGGGCATTTTGCCTAAGAAGTGGGGTTGTAGCTTAGAAGGAACTCCAGCGATGTTGGCTGGTCTTCTTATTTCCAATGTTTACTGTCTGTTATTTGAACATTGAGTTGAATAGCAATATTTCCATTGCCAGCATTGATTTTTCCTTGTGTCTGAGTTGATAAATTAGATCTGCTGTAGGGATTGTTTGCTGTGTGTACAGGGAGAATATTGTGTTTACTCAACTGTGAAGGAAGAACCTAACAGTAGGGCATTCATCTAAGAGTATTGATTTCTCACTCTATAATCTAAAAACGGCAGGAGCTAATTTGATAAGACTGTTTCTAGCATTGGCTTGTAGAGTACTTATATGAGCAGTAATTTTTTGTTATATTACTGTTAATGTAAAACATGTTTGTTGTTTTCTTATACTTTTCATATTATGATTCCATTATCATTTTTCTTGAAATGTATGCTTAGGAACTGATTTCATTATTGCAATTATCTTCTCTGCATCTTTTCCTGGTTAAAATTTCTAGAAAAAATGACACTTGTTTTCCTTTTTTTTTTGTGTGCACCAGAGTACTTACTTGAAGCTTGGATGTACTCAAGGATGGTTCTCTGCTTCCTTATTTCATCCCTCGTCAAGGTGAGCCTCTCCACAGATGATTCTAAATTTATACTAGCAATCTAGAGATGAATTGTGATCTTATTATATATTATTTAAGTAACAACAATAACAAAACTAGAGGCTGCATCCTACTATTCAAGCTAGCTCTACAAGTCACTGCATTCAGAATAAATGAATTTTGAAACAAGAGGGTATAGACAATATCAGAAGAAAACCTACTTTATTTCTTTGATTATATGTAATTTATACATGAGTATAATCTATTGTAATACTACTAAACTACTAGATTTTTCGTATATACTAATTTATCCTACCTATAGTATATCTTATCTTATCTACTAGATAAACTTATCTCCTAGAAGATAATCTCCTAAACTTATCTACAATAATTATCCAACAAATTTGTAACTAGACTAAGATACAGATTACAACATGCAAACTTGACAATGCTTCCTCTGTCAGGTTGCTTGAGATTCTGCAGTCAGGGTCTCAATTTCTGACTTGTGACTGATATTTTGCATTTTCCAATTATGATATTCTGAAAAAGATCTATTTTACTATTCTCTTTGATTACCATAACTGTCAAACTGGAAGAGTGATACAATTTTTCATGTACCATATGCTACTACTACGATAAGCTACCTAGTTTTTGGGTATGGCTAATGACAGGGAATTCAATAACATGGACGTAAACATAAAAATGATATTTACCTTCATTCTCAAATTTAGCATCAGATCATTACATTTTAAAGTGTGCTTTAGTGGAAATTGTTTCTCTGGTCATATTGTGATCTATCACATCATTTTTCCATGAGTCTGCCTATTCTTGATCCAAATGTCAATGTGAATTAAGTGTTTTGAGGTTTTCATGGACATATCTGGTCCTAGTGGCTTTTAGTTTAATGATTGTCTGATAATGAATCTTGTGCTCATGTTTTCTCTAGATGAAGATTTTTTTCACCCAATTGCAGTTATCTTATCTATTCAGAGCCCTTTTAATAATTTTAACAGATACTATTTCAATTGTGTTAGCATCAGGCCTTGCAGTTTGAACATAGCTAATTTTTCCTAACTCGTCACATCAACTTTCAAAACTTTTGACATGTTCAAAAACAACACTGACATTGTTTCCAAAAGAAGCTTGATCTTGCTCAAGATGCACTCTTGGTGTTAATCAGATGACTGCCATTGCAGCATCACTGACAATTGAATGAGTTTAACCACAATTTCTCTCAGCATTTTGTGGGCTTGAAGGAAATATCTTTATTCATGACTTATCAGCATGCATGATTTGACATAATTCTCCAAATTTTCTTTGTATGGTTTGGTAGCCAGACATGGAATTCCAGACTTGATGGTAATTTCAGTGATTTTAATTGGACAATTCGCAAAAGAAATTCACTTGATCACCCTTTTTGATCTTTTGATCTTCTGCTTTAAGCCCTACAATGTTGTTGATGACGCTCTATCCTAAAGAAGCAGACCCAGGCTGTAATTCATTATTATTCCTTCTAATCAAATTAGACATTTATGCAATTATCCAAGAGAATAAGAAGGTTTATAAGTGTAAATATGTTGAGGCCACGTCATCTAGTATTCTCCATTTTCATCAACTTCCATGTTTCTGACGCTGCAAATCTAATGCAGGAACATAGCACAGTTGACACAGGTTAAAATCATGAAAAAGCTGGGTGAATGGGAGGTCCTGAGCATACCTCCAAGGTGGATATTATGTCTTACTCTTTTCCTCTTCTACATCTTTATGTTCCTGCAGAGTGTTAATTTGAACATATATTTTAGGCATAGGCGTCTTCTATGTTATGCATATGACATCATTCTCTAAGTGTAGGTTTTCATTTATTCTCTATACAAGTGTAGGTTTTCTTTCATTTCACAAATAAACATTTTATTCTTTACGCACTTAGTTTTATTAAGTTAAAGTTTACTCAACCCTAAAATTTTTACTATGTTATTTAATCGGTGCTATTGTTATCTGTTTAAACATTTTTATGAAGTATTGCACAGCTACTATATGAGTTCAAGAACTCAAGGTGACCACTCTTTGGTTGTTGGGGGAATACCTAGTTTACCGTGATATTTTACGGAATCAAATGCTGCCTCTTCTACATAAAATCTCCATATTCATGGAACATAAATATGTTTTAAAGTTTGATATTTTGATTTGTAAAAGTTTGTGTTCTTAAAAATAATTCCTCAGGGCTCTTTGATAGTGTTAAGGTTTGGAGTTAGTGCCAATAATTTTGGTACTCCTGAACAGTGCAATGAACTTGAACTAGAATCTGGGATATCCCTAGAGTGAAAACATTGTACCACAAGTTTTGTTTGGTCAACTGATTAGCTGAGGATCATGAAGTGTATGTATAAGTAACGGAGTAAAGAGTATCAATATTCATTAAAGAAAAGAAAAGACAACCACTGGTTGCTTGATTCTTCCATTAATTTTCCTTTTTCATTTCCCTTTTCAGTTGTGTAGCAGGAATTCTTCACTTTTGTCAAAATAAATTGATCTGTGCGCAGTCAACTTACGATTTCTCCTCTTTTTATTATAGTATCAGATCCATTGTTTGCCTGAACTTGCCCAGTTTTTCCGGTGGGCTAAATCCATGGGGAAGATCCAATGGCAAGAAATTGCGAGATGTAAGTCTTCTCTGCATATTCTGTTTGTTGACTTCTTAAACTACAATCTTAGGCGCATTGTAGTGTATGACAAGTTTTTTTAAATCCAATTGGTTTTGTTTTTGCTGTTGTACTTGACCATTGTGTATAAAATCTTTGGTACAGAGTGAGTTTACCCCTCCATACGTGGACGATGGTCTAATTGAGGTTGTTGGCTTTAGAAATGCCTGGCATGGTCTTGTTTTGCTCGCTCCTAAAGGACACGGGACTCGTCTTGCTCAGGTAGGGATTAATTTCATTTCATTAAGACGCAACTACTTCTCGGAATAGACCATGCTTAGGCTTAGCACTATCTTTTTAATAGAATCACCTAGTGTTGAACTAAAGGAATGTTTTTCCCAAGCACTATCTTCTTAATAGAATCACCTAGTGTTGAACTAAAAGAATGTTTTTCCCATCAAATAGCTGGTGATTCTAACTCTTTTATTTAATATGCATTTAGGCCAACAGAATTTCCTTCGAGTTCAACAAGGGTGCAGCAACCGACACATTTATGAGGATAGATGGGGAGCCATGGAAACAGCCCCTTCCGATTGATGATGACAATGTTGTCATTGAAATATCCAACCGTGGTCAAGTAACCATGCTCGCCATACCAGGATGTAGATCCAAAAGTATACATGACCCATCTTCACCTACCACCACCAATGATGAGGAAGATGGTAGCTATGAAGATGAATCTGCTGAAGACTGGGAAGAACGTAGGAAGTTTGGAGCTGCTGATACTTTCAAATTTTCGGATACTTTTGACATTGCCCAGTTAAGTTGAAGGTACATGTTCTTTCTAGTGAATCTCCACTTTTTCCATCTGATCTTTAGATTTTTTTTCTTTTTTTGTATTTGTTTATCACAGTGGCCTGATTAGCTAGACTATATTCTATGTACAGCCTTGTAATTGTCGTCTTCTTTGGTAGTACAGCCTTGTAATTGTCGTCTTCTTTGGTATCTCAGTTTTGTAAGATGAATTAAATTGATTGTTATATCATTAACTTCAGAATAAAAATAAATTTGAATGTCATGTGAATAACCTCCATCCTATAGATGTTTTGCGTCCCTAATTAGAGCAAACGCGGATATCAGAATTGCAATTGTCGTTCGCAAGCTATTATGTTAAAGATTATGATTTGTTAACATAAGTTCTTTTCTTTATCATATTGGTATAATAAACAAAAGGATGTTTATGATGAAAAGGCAATTTACTTGGAAACAATTTTGTGGCTTAGTTACAAATTTTGTTTTTAAAAATAATTCATAGATAAATCTGTAATTGATAAGGCTAACAAACAAATATGTTGAAGAATAAAAAGAATACATCAATCTCTTCTTGCAATTGAAAATTGCTTATTCTTGCCATGAGTTTCATGTCATATTACATTGATCAGTTCCATCCATTTACAACACAATTTTGAATGTTTTTTTTTTCATTTTACTTATTTGCTATTCACATCTTTGATCTATAATTCTATTATCGATCAAGTAAACATGCCAGTGGTGTACCAACCAAAAATTCTACTACTCATTAGTATTTATGTTTTCCCGCCTAAAATTTCATACTTGACCTAAGATGAGCTTTTAAGTTTTTATCTCAATCAATTATTATAATTGTTAGTTCAATATTTGGATGTTTGCGTTACTTGTGATCATTTTACTATTTAAAGGTTGAGACAGAGTCGTTCATAAGGTTTTATAGACCTTGGACAAAGTAAAAAGAAGAGCCTTAATAAATAGGAAATATGTAAATTTTAAAAGCATTTTTTATTATTAAAATTTAATATCCATACATAAGTAACTCAATTTGCAAGTCCACGTACTCAACAAAATACTTAATAATCATAACCTCAGCTAATAACATCTTGTAAATGTCAGCAACAATAAAATCACTAAAAATAATAGCAATAACAACAAAATAACAGTAGCAGCAACCGAACAGCAATATTATATTGCAAAACACTAAGAGAATTGCACTAACAAGTACACAGATGATTATGATTTATGCAAAACAATTTTTCCATACATTTCTAGATTCAAAATCATTGACTTTAAGTATAACAATCATTATCACAGTAATATCATTAGAATCATGTATGAGGCGTTATATGACAGAAAGAGTCGTTCGCCTTTATATTGGGATGAATAAGGCTTAAAATAGTTGAGGGTCAGAATTGATTGGAGATGCGTTGATAAGTGAAATTGATCTGTTTTAAAAATTAAGTGACTTAAGAAAGACGAATGAATTAGGTGGACCAACATTGAAGACATAGAATATAATGAGATAGACATAAGAGTTAAGTGTATTAACATTGAAGAGATGTGAATTATTAAGCAAAAGATGAAATATTTATGAGAATATCACTTGGGCAAGATGCGCTTAGGTTAGGAAAAAGGATAAACTAAGCTCAAATTGTATTAGTCCATATGAAATTATTGAGAGCATAGGACCATTAACTTAAGTTAATCTTACTAACAAAGATATATCATATTCACACTGTGTTACATGGGAGTATGTTAAGAAATATCGATATGATCTGACACAGATGTATTATCAGCATAGGAAGTGAAACTTGCCAGTGATATATATATATATATATAAACCGATTGCTTCCATTGACTATAGTCAACTGGAAGAAATTATTCAAGTGAAGAAGTTAAATGACGGAGGACATACGAGGAAATAATACCCTTACCTTTTTTATCAATCAGATAAGAATTTCGAGGACAAAATTTATTAAGGGGGAGAATTGTAACATCCCATTTCCATACTAAGGGTTAGAACCCTATAATAATTGAGAAATAGTAATGAGAGATTAGAAAAAATGCATTTCATACTCATGCATAATGTTAGCATACATACACATGAACTTGAATTTTACATACATTATAATGATTTGTTCATACACTTATTTGACATATTTCGGGTATAAATGATTGTTTTAATGTGATTATAATGTGAATTATGGATTATGTGTCTTAAAAATTAAGTTGGTGTGTATAATTAGTGATTTAGAATTTTTGGTAAAATTTAAGAATTTTCTAGAATTAAGGGTATTTTGGACAAGAAAAAATGCCAAGTGGCCAGACAATTGATGAATAGTAGCAAAAATAAGTGTCAGATGGCAGTAGAAATTTTGATGATGACATCAGGATTTAATGACACATGTCATTTAAAATTGGGAGTCAATTGGAATAGAATTGAGACACAAATGGACTAGCTAATTAAAAGATCAAAAGAGGACCATGAGAAAGTGACATGTGGCAAATGACAAGTGTCACTTGCCACACCACTTGTCTTAACCCACGATTTTTATTAAGTGAAAGACCCACTCTCATTTTGGTCTTTCACTTGCTATTACTCCTCTCTTCGTTAGCTTCTCTCATCTTCATCTTTTTCATTTTCTTTATCTTCCTCTCCTTCTCATGACACTCTCTTCTCCAAGCATCAAAATTAAACCTTGCTTTCTTCCATCACTAGCTACTTCAAAGTTCTTGCTATCTTTTCTTCCTAATAAAAAACCCACCTATTCTACTTTGGCAAGATGATGATCATGAGATGCATGGGAGAAGCTAGGGTTAAGTGTTATTTGAAGATCTTGAAGTAAACAAGTAAGTATAAAGCATTACTCTTCTTAATTTGTTGAATGAAACATGTTTTGATGTTAGTTAAGAGTTAAATGATCATAAAATGAAGATGGGTATATGCTGAAACGTGAATAAGAAATATAGGTAGATTCATGTCTTGCTTTTATATATATGATGATCAATATTCCATAAGTTGTTGTTGAGATGATTTGAGTTAGAATGATCATTAAAGATAGTGTAGGAAAAGTGCAGAAAAATTTGATAGATAATGGGTTTTATGTTCTATTTTCTTGGTGTATTCATGTGGATCTCTTTGGGTGTTTTGGAGATGAACTAAAATGAGTCTAGTGCTGAAGAAAGGGAGTAATATGGTGTCTTGAAATGGGAATAATTAAGGTGATAGTTAGAAGTGAAATGAAAGTGGAAATGAAGTTGAACATGTACAGAAAGTTGATGATGAATGTATATATGTATATGTTCTATTTTTAGTGTTCATGATTAATCATGGACTATAATTTGTTTATGGATGATATTGAGCTGAAATGGAGTTAAGAATGATGGGGAAATCATGAGCAATTAAACTAGAAATGATAGACCAAGCATAAGGTGTTGAATGTAGTAAGTAAAGAGTTAGAAATATGGAAAATATGGATGCCATTGGATAGGTTTTGGGGCAAGAGGCATAAATTTTGTTGTAGATGTCGAATTGAGGTCATTTAAGTATGCTTTCGAAGACGACTTCAAGTTCTACAACTTCTATGAAGACCCCGAGGAGAGATTTTGCTACCTAAAATTTCACATTTTTGTAGGTGTCCTGTGAATGTCTGCCGAGCGGACATGATGTCCTTTCAAACGGACATGGGCAGGTTGGAAAGCTAGGAAACCCGAGAATGTCTGCCTAGCGGACATAAAGTCCGCCCAACGGACATTCACTGGCTATTTGGATTTAATTTAGGCTTGAATGGAGCTTAAATTGAACCTAGAATGATGATATGATTAAGTAACTAAATGTGTGATATGTATGAAGTGATAAGGGAGGTTATAACTTAGTGAATGAATTGTTGATATCAAAGTACCAAAGGCATGAGTATAATGGGAATGAAGATGTTCATATGAATGTAGTTATGATTCACAGGAGTTGAGTAATATGTATTAAGTTGATGTGAATGAGAATTGGGTATTATGAGAGCATCTAATGTTAGAAAAGAAATGACGAGAAATTGATTTATGATATTAGAATAACCAAGTGTTCTTGAGGTGTAAGCCTAAGAATAAGCTAGACACATACAAAGGATAAAGATTGAATGGTGAACTTAGAATGATCATATATAAATAAAGTGTAAACATAAGTTCAATTAGACATATATGATTATGAAATGAGAATGAACATAAAATGTGAATTTACGTAATATACCCAGGATTGTCATTGAGCATGCATTATACACAACACATATACATATGTATGTGATTGAGTGTTCACAAGATTGTTCAATTAATAATGTGTGTGTGCAATATGTGTATTGCATGATACTAATATACAGGATAGAACGTCAGCATTTAGACATTTCCGGATCATGGAAGCTAATGCTAATATGGAGCGTACTGTGAGTCGACTTAGATAGTCTCATTTTCTTTGCTTATTCTGTTTTAAATTTCTGTATTAAATTACTACTGAATGTGAAAGTGATTGAGACAATTCCAGACATTAATAGTCTGAGAAGTTTGATAAATGTGAGAACATAGGAAGTGCTCCTTGTATGTGAATCTAACAGAAATATGTGTACTTAATAGAACTGTTGAATGCCGGACTTAGGTCCGATAACATGTGAAAGTGAATGTGTAAAGTGAAATAAAGTAACTGATTGATCTTATGTGATTGATACATTTCATTACATGAATGCATGACAACATAAAGGTTGTTGTGACTGGAGTAGCCACCGAAAAAGAGCTTAAAACTGAAAAAGTAAAAAAGAGCTTAAAGCTTAGAATGATTAAGAGCCAAATGCTCGCTATATATAATGAGCCCGGTATCCCCAACGGATACGGGGACAGTTATCAATGAGCCTGGTATCCATAATGGATACAGGACAGTTATAGGTACTCGATCACAACAATAACAATTAAAAGTGAGTCTCATGGGCATTGCATATAAAATTGACATGTATGTTTTGAATGATTAAAATGAACTGTTTGACTACTCTGAATGTGAAAAGTGAAATAAGTGATCAAAGTGATATGTGATGCTAAACGATTACTAATGGATTGATGTTAATTTCGTGATTACATGAACCGTAAGTGTTATATGATATGAGGGAGCCATCGAGGATGGTTAATTCACTGAATTCGCAAAGCTCACCAAAATTGTAACATTATTTTTCAGGCTTAGAGGAGTTACCCTGTTAGGTAAACAGAAGTCTAGCTGCTGCATTCGAGTAAGAGATAGAGGTCGGCATCAATTCGCGTCTACATAGATTTTTCATTATTTTGTATTAAAGAATATATTTTGCAATTATTATATCACTTGTATTTGAATAATTCTGTTTGTAATAACTTTCCAAATTAGAAATGTTTGTAAATGAGATTGATCAATAAGTGTAATAATAATTTTGATTACGATATTTATGAAATAAAAATATGGACCCAATTTGATCAGTGGTTTTTTGTAATATGCATGTGGTTTATGAAAATTTTGTAATGAGCTTCGATTGTTTGACTATTCTAGCATACCACCCTCGTAGATTATGTTCTCGAATATCATTGGTATATTCAGAGATATGCCCTATGAGAGTGGGGTGTTACACTGAATCTAGAGAACTTGATTGAGGTTATTTGATAGCTAGACGTAGTTAAAGAGCTTATTTTAATTCGATACAATCTAAAGGAAAATTAAGATTAATAGAGATTATTGTTAAACTACAGTTAATAGTTTCAAGGAGAGGTACAAGAACAACATTGCAAATGGAAAGGTTAAGATGGAACTAAGAACTAAACCCATTGATTAATCCTCGCAATTTTGTATTGTTTGATTCAATTTGTCTTCTATAATTTACTTTTGTTTCATCAATTGAATTTATCCAACTCCTCTGAATCCTATTACACAAAAGCTATTCAAACACTCTCTATATGTGCAATCCTTTCTTACTACTACCACAAATTTAGTTGTGCAAAGTTAAATTTTATTTTTTTGTGTGTTCAGCACACATTAAAGCAACCTATCAAATTATCTTAGATTTAATTCAGTTTAATAAAAATTGATAAAGACATCGCTAATCCACCTCCGATAGATTAATATTAATTAACCCCAAAATTCTACCTTTCTCCATGAAGAACAGAAAAGGAAGAAGCTTTATTTATTTATCTTTATGATGTAAAAGAATGAATAAGAAACAAAACTGCCCATCAATTGAAATAATCGAAACCCCAAAAGAAAGAGAATGAAAACCTTAAAAATGGATTATTAACAAAAATACCGCAAAAGAAGCATTACTCTTTTTGACAGATAAATTGGGAGAGAGAAAAAAGATCAATAAAACATGTAGGAGATGACTTACACGAGAGTAGCATAATAGCTATCATGTGAGAGAGCTAAGGCTACGTATGATAGATGGGTACAAAGATGACAGGCACGAAAGAGACGAGAGCTTAATCTCAAATAGGAAAAGATTTGTTGTGCCACTTACTCAATTCCAACTTTAGTTTTTTGTGCTTAAGAATAATGTCTTTTTGTTTCACTCGTTTATATCGTATTTTCTCTCTAACTTTATTAATTTAGGGGCTGTTTGTTTTCGTTTTTTTATATTTTTGTTGCAGTTTTTGTAAATTAAAAAACAAGTCTTAAAAACGTTTTTGGTTAAGCATGTTTATCATTTTCGTTTTTAAAAATAAAAAACAATATCTATTCTACGAAAACGTAAAAATAACGTTTTCGTGATTTTTAAAAATAGTTTTCATAATCGCTTTTTTTCACAAAAACATATCATATTCTCAAGTTTTTCTCTTCTCTACGCCGACTTCATCTTCTGCATCTTCAACACCTTCAGGTTTGTTTTTATACCTATTTGTTCCATCACAGGTGATTCGCATACATTGAGACAAAATTCTACAAACAAGTAAAA
>JANZLH020000395.1:48040-64526 GCA_026770325.2 Erythroxylum fimbriatum
AAGTTAACATCGTGAACAAAACGAGTCCAATTCGGATCTCGTGGGCCACAAGCGGGCTGCCGGGAGAAGGCATAATTGTCAACGTCGACGTGACTACAAAACGGTTTCCTCTAACCCAAACACACTCAAATTCATGCTTCAATTATCGAATCAAATCCAAAATGTCATAACTCAAATGATGACATGAAATCAAAATGTTAAGCATTTTAAATGCATAACATACCAATATCTCACTCAATTGTTTCATCATATATATATATACATCAAAATCAATGCTTTGACAAATCATATATCACACAAGGCACACATCATGCAATTGCCCACATCACACAATAACTAGAAGAATTTTACCCACCTCAATTTACAAATTTCAAAGATCACTAGCTTCCTTCCTCTAGGCCTTGGTTAAGCTCTGGATTCCCTAAACACAACAAGAAATATCATAAACTTTTCATAAATTTCGAAATTCCTTAATCCCAAAAACCCTAATATGATTCAAGCTTCAATTCCACTCTATCTATAACTCCAATGGGTTAGGAAACCCTAACCCTAACCTAAGAACTCACAAATCTCATGGATAGCACTATTCATCATCTTCTTCCTACAACTTTCTCTCTCTATAACTTTTCTCCATCAAACCCTAAGCCATTTCTCAACTAAAACAAGATGAAAAATGGAAGATGCTTACCTTAAGACCTTGAATCTCCTCCTTTCCCACAAACTTCTCCTTTTTCTCTTGGATTTTTCTCCCTCTTTTCTTCTCTTCTTCTTTTCTTCTCCTCCTCCACGATTTCTTCTTCTCTTCTCCAACTCCCACGACACTCTCCTTCTCCTCTCTTCTTTTTGTCTTTTATTTCTCTCTTGGTTTTCCATTTATGCCCCTCACTTACCATGCTCTCCCCAAAATGCCCTTAGTTGCTCTCTAACCATTCCAACTAACTCTTTCCTATTTAGTTCTAAGCCAACTAACTAATTTACTAACTCTTATCTCATTTAATACAAGCCCTTAGTTCTAACCTACCAAACATACATTCCACTTAAATTCTAATTTCACCTAACACTTCAATTCAACTTAAATTCTATTTTCCTTTCAAATTCTAATCAAAGCAAATTCTGAAAATTTTCAAACCATAAATTCAAACACAAATAACCAATTAAACAATTCAAACAATTTAAACAAATAGGACAAAGCCTAACACCAGTCAATCACCAAAATCAAAATTTTAATTCTTTAAAAAAATTTGTATCTCTATGTCTCTAGGTTATTTTGAAACAAAAATCATCTCAATCAGAGCTCTATAGATTAAGATATGCTTTAAAAGCTAAGGTATGTTCATACCCCCGGTTATGCTCTCCCAACCGACCCCTCGCTTTCTTTCTATAAATCCTTTTCAAATCAACACAAAAGGATACCAATTTTTATAGAGAGGTATCCAAATTTGTTAGGAATCTATTGCTTCAAGAATCACTTCGTTTGGAGGTCGGATGATGAAGTTATGGCCCAAAGAATCAAACATGATTATGTCTTTAATCATATTATATCTATTTTGGAAAATTATCATAACTTTCACTATAGATTTTTTATTAAGGTCTTTTTAGGATGGTTTTAAAGATAACTTCGAGATCTACAACTGTCATGAAGACCCCAAAGAGAGATTCTGCCATTTAGAGGGTAAAAAATGAGAATTTCCGAAAGCATACAGTGTATGTCCGTTAAAGGGACATACACATCTACCTAACGGACATAGACGGGCTTAGAGGTGCTTTCCAGACCCAAAAAGGTCCGTTTAATAGACCTAATGTCTGTTTAACAAACATGGACTAGTCTGGGGGCCTTTTTAGACCTGAGAAGGTCTGTTTAACGGACCTAAAGTCTGTCTAACGGACATAGGGAATACCCAAGCCCCTCCAATGCCTCTCCAATGATTCCTACATCCATTATAACATTACTTTCACTCATAATCTTCTCAAATTCACCTCTTCTAGTGCAATATCACTTCATAGCAATTCAAACACCAACTTTGTTTCATTAAATCATCTAATCTCTACTCATTTGGTTCATCAATACCACAAATTCTTATCATTTACTATAGTTGTCATGTATATACATCATATGCAGCATCACCAACTTATAATGATCATATCTCTCAACTTCGATATCCAAAAATTGCATAATTTATACCGTTGGAAAGCTAAGAGGATAAGGTACAACTTCCAAGAAGACACCTTTGTCAAATTCAGCCTAAATTAATCCAGTTTTTCCCCTGAATTCAGTACACAATTTTACTCCTATGGAAGACTTGAAATATGAAATGTACAACTACAAGATAAATATTCACATACACATTGGAAACTTCTTTAATTCTCAATTCATTTCTAAAATGAAGTTCATGCATAGCTTTAATTACATATCAACATTACACATCAATAACTTAATTACAAAATACAAAAGAATGCTCATGTTTGATATGCCTATAAAGCTATCCAAAATAGTTACTAACTTAGTACAAAAGATTTCTAGCTATCCTGGAGTTTGTCCAAATGCCTTGCAAGGATCACATATCTTCTCGATATGCACCTGAGGAGGGAAAATGATGGGTTGAGCTACACAACTCAGTGGCTAATGTATTTACAGCCATCGGCAATTAGTCACAAATTCAAGCATATGTATGTGTGTGTGTGTGTGTGTGTGTGTGTGTGTGTGTATCTAGCCATTCAATCATTCTTAATCTATTCTAGCAATTCAAGCATTAATCAATTTAGCTAAAACTCATAACACACAGCATAGACTTTAGCCATTAAACATAACACTCAATTATGCATCATACTTGACAATTCAAAGATGCAATACACAAACAAATGGCTTGAGAGTTCCATGGAATGAAAAGGAGAAACCGAAGTTTACACCGTGAACAAAACGAGTCCAAATTTTCAGGATCTCGTGGCCTCAAGTGAGCAGCTGAAAGAAGACTATAGGTCAACATGCACGTGACTAACGAAATGGGTTCCTCTCTTACCCAATCACAAGCAAATTTGTGCTCGATTCAATCATATGCTCATACTTTCATGCTTTTTCTTCTTTTCATTCAATTTCCAAATGTCATAACCAGTTTCAAGGTATAACATAGTCATAAATCACCATGCATTTCCAACCACCACAACAATTCAATTTCAAGCAAATCAAATTCAAGAAATCAATATACACACACATAGGCAAGAATTTTCCTAATCACATAGTAACTATAAATAAATTACCCACCTAATCGGCTTGCAAAAATCCAAGTCAAGCTTACCTTTTCTCTTACTCTTGGATGGGTTCCCTTGGTTTCCTAAACAAACCAAGTTCTCATTCAAAACAATATTCTAATAAAATTCATAAACTTCAATAATCACAAAAATGCAATAAACACAAATTAAACTCAAACCTAACCTACCCATATTCCATCTAGGTTAGAAAAGCCAAAACCTAGTTTAGAAACCCTAAAAACAATTGGGTTTTCTTAAATCATCTTCTTCCAACACAAACCCTTCATTCTCTACACAAAACCCCTTTCTCTCTCTAACTCTTTCATTCTCAACACAACCCATTTCTTTAATAAAGCAAGAAGAAAAGATGATTAACTTACCTTAACAAGCTTGATTTCTCTTCTTTCTCCACGATTTTCTCTCTTTCCTAGCTTCTCCCACGATTTTCTTCTTCTTCTCTTCTTTCTCTACATTTTTTCTCTCTTCTCTTAGCTTCTTACGATCCTCTCCTTCTTCTTTCTTATTTCAAGACAATTTATTTGGTCTTTTCCCATTTTACCCTTCATTTACCTTCTCCTTCCCATTTTACCTAACATCTTATACTTCTAACTCCTTAACTAATGATCATGGAAAATTTGAAGGAATTTGATAATACTTCCTTATAGAAAAATGTTTCCCATTGTCTTAAGTTTCTAATGACACCAAAATCATTCAATTTGGTTCAAAAATTTGAAAGTTATGCCCCAAACATTTTTGGACTATTCTTATACTGAAAGAGTATTATGTGCTCAATTTCCATCCTGAAATTGAAATTCTTAGAGACTGAATTAAAACTCAATTACTTCAGACAATTTGTTGCCCTAAGTCTCTAATTTAATGAAATTAAGAATCATCTCGTTTGGATAATCAGAGAAAAAGTTATGGCTAAAGCACCAAAGCATACTCAATGAATATGTTTCAACTACATTTTCCAGCTTTTAGCTTCCAACATTTCACATATAACCTATCTTGTACCTAAACCATTTCTTACCACATTTCTAATTCAAGAATTCTTATTTTTCTTTACTCATAACTAATCACCAACAATCGGGGTCCAACACGGAGTTATGATTGACCTTGTTCCAGGTACTGTTACTATATCGATTCCTCCGTATAAGATGGCACCTGTGCAACTTAAGGAACTTAAGACCCAATTGCAAGAGCTATTGGATAAGGGTTTTATCAGGCCTAGTATATCACCTTCGTGGGCTCCAGTGTTGTTTATAAAGAAGAAAGATTGGATTTTGAGATTGTGTATTGATTATAGGTAGTTGAATCAGGTGACAGTGAAAAACAAGTATCCTTTATCGAGGATAGATAACTTACTTGATCAGTAACAGGGAGCTCAAGTGTTTATTAAACTAGATTTGATATCAAGGTACTATCAGTTGAAGATAGCAGAAACTGTTGTACCAAAGAGTGCATTCAGGACCAGATATCGGCATTTTGAGTTTTTAGTGATGCCATTTGGATTGACAAATGCTCCAATAGCTTTATAGCATGAATTGAACAATGAACCTAAACTATGTCTTTCAATATATTAGTAAATGGGGAGCCTTAAGCTTAATTAAAAAAGTTAAGGGACCCTTTATCCTTTTACCTATTCTCACTAGCAATGGAATTTTTCAATAAGCTATTAAGAAGAGTTATGGAGGGAAACTAGTCTTTTAAATTCGATGCCAAGTGCAAAAAGTTAGGAATTATGAGCTTAAATTTTACTGATGATTTGTTCTTATTCTTCAAACTTGATTGCAACTTATTTTCCTCTCTCATAAATGCTCATAATTTGTTCGACAAGATGTCTAGAATATGCATCAATAGGGACTAAATTGCTTTGTATATCTCAGTAAGTTCTATTATTTTAAGTTCATGGTTATCAACCATAATTTCTTTAAGCTACAACAACTTCTAGTTTAATATCTAGGAGTCCCAGTATCCTCATTCATACAATCACATGTAGATTTTAAGCCTTTTATTGATAAAATACCAACTACAATTAGTAATTGAAGTTATAGGGAACTATTCTTAGTTAGTAGGGCTTAATTAATCATATATGTACTCATATCCATAAGTTTACACTAAGCCTCTCATTTAGTGCTTCCTCAATGAATTATAAAGACAATTAACAAAATCTTTAGGAAGTTTTTATGTTTAAATTGTTAGCTAGAAAACTTAGGAACTAAAATTAGATAGTATTACATGTGTTAATAAAAAAAGTGAGGTGGTCTAGGAATATTGACAACTAAAGTGATGAATCAGGTGCTACTAACAAAAAAAGGCTTAGAGACTAATCAAAGATAGCTAATCATTATGGGTAAGATGGATACATGTCTATTACAATAAGGATAAGTGTTTCTAGAACTTAAAAATTCCCATCAATGCTTTATCAATTATGAAGTTCAATAGGAATGGTAAAGATAAGATAAGAGGGGAGTGTATTAGTCAGGCTGGCAATAGTAAACTTACTGCTTTCTGGTTTGTTTGTTCGACTTTTTGTGAACCACTTCTTTAGATCAATGTGTTGGAACCTTTAAAGAGTACAATTAGGCTTAATGCAAATGTAGCTCTTGCCTTATCAATGATTAGAGACAACTCCCTCTCCATTCCCACCTTAGATGGAATCACCTTCTTGATCAATTATATACTATAAAATAATATAGAGGATAGAGTGATATGGAAATTAGAAGCTTTTGAGAACTACTCCAATACTTTATGTAGATTGTTATATAATTAGGCTAATCCCCAAATAAGCTCGAATAAAGTGTTATGGTGTAAAGATCATTATCCTAAAGTACCATATACAATATGGCTAGCAGTTTAATACAAGGTCTCTATATTAGATTAGGGATGCATTTTTGCATTCTTAATTGGTGTATTCTCTATAAGATGGAGTTGGAATCTAATGATCATTTTTTTTTCAATTTTATTTCACAAGTAAGGCTTAGAAGTATATAATGAACTTATGTGATATGATGAATCCTCCTAGTAGGTGGAATGAGATAATAGATTGGAGTGTGAAGCTCATAAGCATGAATAAAAGAAATAGATCGGTGACTTACATATCTATATCATATCTGACCATAAGTGTATAGGATGAAAGAAACAAAAGGGTATTCTCTAATTTAAGTTGAGATGAAGAGGAGTTCACTAGATATATAAGTGACAAAATCCAATTGCATATAAGCCTATTCAAGATCAAGCATAAAATTAGCTCAAGACCATCACCAATTAGAGACTCACACAACTAGAATTCAAGTTAGGAAAATGTTTATGCTTTGAGTAGAAATGCAACAGGTTACAACTGCTCCTAACATAGTCCTTGCTGACTTTATACATTCATTTCCTTTTAAGGAACAATATTTTAATTCTTAAAAAAATAAAGGAGTCTAGAATTGATTTTGATAATTTTTTGAACTGTCTAAAAATTATTCTTTAACATTTTAGTAGGTTATGTTAATTATTAGTTTTGAAAATTATACATCTAGGTTTTGGAACCTATAGCGAATATTTTATATAATATTATGCCAATCTTTGTGTACATCTACTCTTTCGTTGTATCATTCAAAACATTGTTTGGTAATTTTTAAAGAGTATAAGTTTGATATTACTTTTGAAAAGAAACTAAAGTAGTAATAGTAATTCCTTTATGGAAAGAAAGTTGTGGTAATACTTTCTCTTCACCAAGTTTAATAAGTCTATTAATTTGTGTACTTGCTCACCTAAAATGATAGGCACCTCAATATGAGGTATTGGAAAAGGGTGGTGAGTTTGATTATGGGATAGATGATGATAACTTTATAGAATGTGGCTATTGACCAATCATTGTGAGCATGCCAACACAGTGTAACTTCTTGAAAGAAAAATGATTTTTTAAAAGTAAAAAATCTGGTTTTAGTAATTTTATTCATAGTCAATATCTTCTTTTTATTGCATAGCCTCTAGTATGGGGTGCTAATGAAAAATAGCAGATATTTAGGAATAGTTAAGAAATAGATTGAGAAATGTATTAAGGAAAATTACAGTGTTATAATTACTATAGGATCTTTGTATTACTAGACTGTTGTTTTTATTCACTCTACTTTCATTAATATATTAAGCATATTTATAAAGGTTAAATGAAACCTTTAAAGAACATATATTCAATCTTAAACCTACAAAAGAGTTTCTTAGAAAATACAAAGGTCTTATAGGAAATGTAAATTTTTTATAAAAAATAACAAAGATCACTTTAATAATAGAAAAATACTTTTTAGAAAATTATAAATTAGTTTAGTCTTCCAATACTATCTCTTAATTTGTAATTTTCAAATGGTCCTTAAAATTATCAAGCTTTTCTTTGCTTAAGAATTTGGTGAAAACATCAGCTACCTAATTGGAAGTGTTGATATATTCCATCTAAAATTCTTTTTTTATATACTAAGTCATGAATAAAATGATGTTGAAACTTAATGTATTTAGTCCTACCATGGAAAATAGGGTTTTTTTCCATTTCAATGACAGATATATTTTCACAGTAAATTCCCGTGAGACTTTCTACTTCTACTTTAAATCTAAAACAATCCTTCTCAAACATACAACTTTGTAAACAGCAGTTGTAGACTATATACTCAGCTTTTGCCGAAGAAAGTGCAACAATATTATACTTTTTAGAACTCTAAGTAATTAACTTTGAGCTAAGGCAAAAAAAAGTAGCCAAATGTACTTTTCCAATCATTTGGTGATCCGGCCCAATTACTGTTGGTGTAACCTACCAAATTTTTGTCTTTTTCTCAACTATATTTAATCTTAACCTTAGTTGTTCCTTATAATTAACGCATCTAGTCTAATCACTATCAGCATAACCTACCAACTTGTTGTCTTTTTCTCAACCATATTTGATCATAAATTGATTTGTTCCTTAAAAGTAACATAATATTCTTTTTGCAGACTTAAATGAAATTAGTTTCGATTATTTATGAATCTGGAGATATAACTCATTGCTTATAGGATATCAAGTCTAGTATTAGTAAGACTCATCAATGATCTAAATAGGCTTCTGAAAACTTTTTAGATTTGCATTATCTATTCCATCATTATTCTACAACTTCTTATTTAAAGCTAGAAGAGTGGACATTGGTTTATAAGACTCCATGTAAAATTTCTTGAGCAAAATTCATTATCTTTTTCTTGAGAGATGAAAATCTCCCTTTAAATCACTTGACCTAAATACTAAGAAAATATTTCATGTGCCTAAAGAATCATCTCAAAAGTTTGCATTCAACGTTGAATTTGCTACCCATCCTTAAATTTATATTAGTGTAGATCAAAGTGTCTATATATAGACACACCATAAGAAAATTATATGAAAAAACTATTTTGTTAGAGATAAGAATTAATCTTCATGTTCTATGCACATGGGCTTACTTTAAGCCATATAATGAATTTTTAAGGTGATATATTTTATCTTCTTAACCTTTACTAGTGAAACCTTGTTGTTGTTCCACATAGACCCTTTTGTCTAGATCATCATTAAAAAGGCAATCTTCACATCAAGCTAAAAATCTTCTAAATCCAATTTGGCAACTATAACTAGAATAACTATAATAGTTTTTATATGAATAACCAGAGCAAATTTCTATTAATATGAACTCTAAATGTTGAGAAAAACCTTTTGCAACCAAGTGAGCTTTATACTTTTGAATGCTTCTATCTTCATTGATTTTTTATACACCCATTTTTTGATGAAATCTCTTCTTTTAAGCATGTCTAATCTCCTAAATGGTATTCTTTATATACTATACATTTTGTTATTAATTGCTTTTCTCCATACTCCTTCTTTTGCAGTTTCATTAAATGACTAAGGTTCACAAAATAAGAAAGTAACATTACTTGACTTATAAATATCAATTAGACAATGCACCTTTTTTTAGAATGAGTTAAAATCAAATATTGAAGGTTCAATTTCAGGTGGATTTTATCAATGAGATCTTTCACTTGAGCTTTCTCCTAAAACTGACTCATATATAATTTCATGTTGCTAAATTTTTACAAATTCAAAAAGAATATAAAGGCTTTCGGAATCTTCATCCTTCTTTGTCCATCTGGTAAACTCATTAAACAAAATATCTCTATATATTTGTAATCGACTTGTGTTTGGATTAAAAAGATGATAACACTTGGATTCATCACTATAACTAATTCTTTTCCTTTCTTATTAAACTTTTATTTTGTATGAAAGGTTTTTAAGGTGTAGGTATTGTAACCAAAGATTTTAAATTGATTTACCATTGGTTTGATACTTTAAGCTTTAAGAGGGGCTTTGTTGTGAACTACTTTTATGGATGAATGATTAAGGATATGAATAATGTATGAATCGCTTTAACCTATAAGAAATTAGGAGGGTTTTTTAATTACAATATGCTCCTTGCTATTTTAATATGTTTAGCAACTCCCTTTGATTGAGGTGTGTGACAAATAGTTAGTGGTCTTTTAATCCTTTTTTTTCGCAATACTTTATAAATGGCTAGTAAATATATTCACCACCATGATCTGATCTAACTGCCTTTAGTTTATGTCCACTTTATCATTCTACAAGAGCAATAAACTATGAAATGGTAGGAAAAGCAACATGTTCTTTAATTTATTTCCATTTTGTCTTTCTATAAGAGCAACAAACTATATAAAGGTAGGAAAAGCATCTAAAATTTTCTCTAGGAAATTCAACCATGACATTCTTGTATAATAATCAACAAAAAGGGATAAACATCTATTTCCATTGAGTGCATATAAAGTATGCACAAGTTTTAAAGGAGCATGTGTCCTCTATGAAGATTTAGAAGATGAAAGATGTTGCATTTTACCATAAATACAACTTTCGCAAACTTTTTCAGTTTCATAAATTTTAGGTAGTTTGATTACAATGGTTTTCCTTTTCAAAAATTGTGGAGCTTAATAGTTGAAATGCCCATACTGTAAATGCCAGAGAAAGGTTTCATTCACTTCTACACTTTGCAAAATTAAATTTCAATTTGCCTTTAAAGAGATTGGAAAAACATTGTTGAAGCGCATTTTCACCTATGCAACAATTTTCTTATTTTTCTTATCAATGATATTTCATAGATCATCATCAAATTAGTTTTAATCCTTCCATATCATCTATCAAATGCTTAGTATATTATTGAAAATACTAAGTGCATACAAAATATCGTGTATCAGTTTCCTACTGGCTTATTTAGACTGGCCTACAACAACACCTTTTCCTTTAATTTTTATGATCTTGTTACCACTAAATTCTACTTAAGAAGAATAACCTTCATCAAGTTCTTCAAATTGTTCTCAATCTCCTATCTCATGCTTGCTACATCAACTATTAACATATCAAGCATATTGAATTTTTTTTTTTTGCAACACCTATATAAGAAAATAAGACTTCAGTTTCCTTTGAAAAATTAGTTGCTTCATTGGTGTCTTCCTTTCTATCATTTTTATCTTAATACCAATTGATTTGGAATTTTACACTTCTTGCATCTGAATTAAAATATTTTTGATTGATGATTGGATTTTTTTGTAAATGATGCAATTTCGTTTGCCACTCTTTTAATTTTCATGGCCTTTACTGTGTTAGCCTTTTTTCAATGATGGTCCCCATTTCTTCCTTTGGTCTTCATTATTGGAATTCTTCTCTTACAAGTTAATTGTAGACTAAAATGTTTGTTTTACAGATTGCTTTTCAGATTTTATAATCATGTACTTATGTGCTTATAATGATCTAAATAACTCATATGTATTTTTAGACTCTTTAATAGCTACAACCATATGGTCATATCTTTGCAGCATATTCCTTAAAATATTTTGTAATATTCTCCTTTATTTAATAGTGCCTTTACAACTTTTTATTTTATTGAAAATTTCTGAGGTTATAGAGAAAAATCTCAATCATTTTTAGATTATTAAAATCTCTCCAGAGCCTTTTAAAGTTTGACCACAATGGTTTTGTTAGATCCTTGGCACTATTCCTTCAAAACATTTGAGGCCTTTTTTTTCCTTTTTCATTCTATAAATTATGGGAAAATTTGGCTTGCTCACACCTAGTTGAATAATTCTAAAAGCTTATGCATTTCTTTTTATGTTGTCATTGAATTCTTTTCCTTCTTCCTCTGACCATGACTATAAACTTCCTTTTTAAGGTGGTTTCACATAATCACTCCCTACAACATTCCATAAGTTTTATGAAATGAATATTTTTTTTCCATTTGTGAACTCCAATAATCATAGTGTTCTTTATTGAACATGAGAATTTGATTTGTATAGATGGAGAATAACAACGGAGTTTATGAATTCTTAGAAAAAGATTTGATACCAAATCTTGTTAGCACTAGCAGAAGATAGTAGAAAATTAAGATGAAAGTAGATTGATAAATGTGTCTAAGAAAATTTTAGTGCTATAGCTACAATAAGATTTTTGTAATATTAGACTCTAGGTTTTTCTTCACTCTACCTTCATTAGTACATCAAGCTTATAAAACCTAAATGAAACTTTTAAAGAAGATATATTAAATCATAAGCATTTAAAAAGGTTTCTTAGAAAATGTAAGAGGTCTTTTAGAAAATTAAAAAGGTTTATAAAAACTACTAAAGATCACTTTAAAATTATGAAGAGATTTCATAGAAAATTTCAAATTAGTTTATTCTTCCAATACCTTCACCTTTATGTTTTTTTTTTGAAAAATTTTAACTTGTATTAAAGAATATTGAAACTACATGGTCTGCCAAACCCTTGGTTACAAAACCCTTCACAATGGGTCACTACCGTCTATTTCAAGCCACTTATAGCTCAAACAAAACAACAATACCAAAGGAGTTTGAATAATAATCAAAACGGCTGCGCATTAGGGAACAAATATGAGTTCCCAATTAAGGTATAACGAAACATTTCTTTTGTGTCTCTCCCAAAAGCTTCTCCATTACGGAAAATGGGGACTGGCAAGGGAACAGTGCTGCTGGCTCTCTCGCCATCTCCGACTTCTTTCACACACTTAGCATTTTACCCATGGTTAGTCTTCTTGTGTGTAATTCCTCAATGTTGATTTTACAACTCAATCTTGCGTTGTGCCCTAATTTTCAGACATGCCTGATGGATGGTCGGACGGTTGAGAGGTGCTGAAGATGATCTCGTCGAGGTAAGAAAACTTTCCTGTTTGCTCATTTCTTTTACTTTAGTCTTCTTCTTGTAGCTCTACATCTAGCTAAGATGAAAACTAAGAACAGGATGCTTTTAGTCCCTAAACCTTCCCCATTGATTAAGTTTATAGTTAGATTGCCTGAGATGATTGAGAAACTATACTGCCTGGAAACTTAGAATCAGGGACTAGATTCTTCATGTGAGATCTATTCCCCTACTACAACGGGAGTTCAACTGGTTTGTAATCAATTGCTCTCTTATGCTTGTAATGATAAGCTCTATAGTAGAAGATAGGAGATTAGTCTTCTGCTCAAACCTTCTGTGGTTTCTTTCCTTCCAAATTTCTTGAGTACAAGTAGCTGCTGATATTAGGATCACTGCTCTGTCAAATTTAGATACAGATAGGTGGGGCAACTCCAATAGTAACTCATAGAGTTTGTTCTGCAATTGATTCTCAATACTTAATCTTAGGATCTTTGTCCAAATTTCTTTAGAGTAATCACACTCAAAGAAAATATGGTCTCTAGTCTCTTCCTTTAGATTACAAAGAATGCACATCCTTGAGGAATTCAAGAATTGTAGATTGTCCATAGTACTGAGTCTGTTCAGCATTACTAGCCAAAGCAATAAACTATTTTTAGGTATGAGAAACTTGTTCCAAAACATATAATACCATTCGACTCGATTCAATGTCCCCACCATCAATTTCTTAGTTTCCTGCAATGTGATTTTTGGAACTGGAATCCCCTGCCATAAATAATTATCCTTTTCTCCAGGCCCTCGAATTTGTGGGATAGATAGTATTCTGATTTCATCCAGTGATAGTAACCATCTTCCATCTACCATGATTTCCTTAAGCTTGGTATTCCTAGGAAACCTTTCCAGTAAGGTTCTTGCCAACGGATTTTGGATCAATGCTCCTTATCCAGTCCAATTATCATGCCACAGAAATAATCTTTCTCCATCACCTACTCGGCAAGAAATATACTGTTGTACATCCTCCCTCAATTTCAAAATTTGATTGAAGAACCAAGTATAACTATTTTTGGGGGTTAAAGTCCAGAAACTCCTCTCTATCAGTATGTATACATGCATCCATTTTATCCACATAGACTGCTTATCACTGAGAATTCTCCAAATCCTTTTAGTAATGAGTAAGTGATTCTTTTTAGTAATTGACTCCAGTCCTAATGCCCCCTCTTCTTTTGGTTGACAAATGCTCTTCCAATTGACTTTCCTTTCCCTTTTTCACCAATCCTATTCCCCCATAGGAATTGTTTCATCATTCTTTCAATGGTTTTGGTAATCCCTTTGGAAAGAAAGAGATAAGAGCACCAGTAATTGTGCATTGATGAAATGACAGACTTTAATAGTTGAAGTTTCCCTCCATAGGAAAGAGCTCTATTTGTCCATGAACCCAGTCTTTTCTGAATTTTTTCAATTAAAGGGATGCATTCACAGTACCTTAGTCTTCTAGAAGAGATTGGTATACATAAAAAAAAGAGAGGAGGCTCCTTTATTTCCATTCCAGTGACTAGTTTCAAAGCATTTGCTAAATGGCTAACACTTTTTGAAAGAATAAAGTAGCTCTTTTGAAAATTTATTCTCGGCCCCGACATCTCCTTGAAAGATTTGAGAGTATTCATCAGTAGTGTAACTGAGTGAACATTTGCCTTGCTAAGGAGGATTAGATCATCTGCAAAACATAAGCTAGTTAGTGAAAATCTTCTTACATTTTGAGTAATATTTTGAAGCCTGGGTCTTCTTTCAATTTGTACTTCAGCAATTGGGTTAGCACTTCCATAAAAATTAGGAATAGGTAAGGAGACAATGATCCCCTTGCCTAAGTCCTTTTTTGCCTTTAAAAGTCTCCGTAGGACTCCCATTTATTACAATTTTAAAAGCTGTAGTTGTAATGCATTCCCGGATCCACTGTAAGAACCTTTGAGGAAATCCCATAACCTCCATAGTTTGTAGTAAAAATCTCCTATTAACACTATCAAAAGCTTTATGTAGGTCCACTTTAATTGTGCAGTTATGAAGACTTTTCCTGCAGTCCGAGTCCAAAAATTTTGCTGTGCTTTTTGGGAAAGAATGTAACCAATCCACATTCACTAACACCCTGTCCAGCTTTTTTCTGAGTAGAAGTCTGTTTATTAGACTACGTGAACTTGTGGCCTTCTGATTTCAGATCTATTAACTCTACCTCCTGTATACAGTCATGCATGCCTGAAGAGTAATTGCGTAAGTTGTAATTACCTTCTGCTTCTGATCAATATAAAGTGGTGTTAAAATCACCACATACTAACCATGGTGAGTTTATCAAGTTCTTTAATCGGCTGATAGCATTCCATAATTCAATCCTTTGGAAACCAAGGTTAAGACCATACACAAAAGTAGCAAACACCCTAGAATTTTCCATCTTGAAGTAGATCAATGTGTGAATGTATTGCTGATTTGATTCAATGACATTCACCTCCATTAAGTCCTCTTTATAAACAATGATAATTCTCCCGTAGGCATGGCTGTGATGGTTTGATAAAATTTTCCATTTCCTACCTAAGCAACATAAATTGCTCAAATTTATTTCCCTAATTTTAGTTTCCAAAAGACAAAAATCCTGAAGCTTCTCCTTCAGGACAAAATCCCTTAAAGCGTTCAGCTTATAGGGATTATTTATTCCACGTACATTCCAAACTATCACTGTCATAGAATATTGCTCTTACCCTTGGAGCCTTTCTTACTGCTCCTATTGCTTTTCCTTGAGGCTACCTGTTCATCCTCTTGTGTTCCACCTTGCGGAGGTTCTGTCTGTTGAGAGTTTTGGTCCTTCTGTTGGGGATTTGATCCCCTTTCTTTTGTTGTTGTATCACAAATTTCTTGCCCATTAACTTCCTTGTCCAGAATATTGTCTTTATCCACTGAAGGAATCAGTTCTGCTCCACTTGCTTTATCCAAGTTTGGCCATGTTTTCCTTGGCTATATTCCCCATTTCTAAGGGGATCCTTTTCCAATTGACTTGGAATAAGATTCTCTTCAATTTGTTCAGCCTTCCCTTCCTCCTTCAATTTGTCCAAGATATGCCTGTCGTTTCTAGTCACCTCCCAATAATCCCTACTTGTGAAAGTTTTCCCAGTAGGTTTCCACGCCTTTCCTTAAGCTTTCAGTGAAGGTTTCCACTGGTATGTAACCAAGAATCTATCTTCTCTAAGAGAGTTCTCATTTGCCAACCTTAAAATAGGAATGCTATCCTTCATTTCTTTGGAGATGTCCATACTTACACACAGTCTTGCAAACCCGACTCTTTTCCTCATCGTTGCGTTCTCATCCATGCATATAGGTTTCCCTAAAAAACTAGCTAGCATACTCAATCCTTTGGTGGTCCAATATTCTAAAGGTATATTGTGAATGTTGACCCATAAGGGTATGCTTTCCACCTTGATTTTTTCTAGTTCCATTCCTAGCTGCTAACTTTGTAGAAAGAGTGGAAGTTGTGAAATATGCTAAGGACCCTCTTCAATTATTTTTTGAGCTTCTATTTTTTAGGAGAAAGTGAAGATAATATTATCTTCCTCTGTGAGCATTGAAGTGAATCACACGTTAATACAATGATATACAAATACAAAAGAAGGGGGGGTTGAATTGTGAGAACTTTTTTGTTAACCCCTTTTCAATGAAAACTTCTTGGTTAGAACAAAACTTGTTCAGATATGAATTACAAAAACACTTGTTTGTAAACGTTTCTAAAAAAAACTTGCGTATTAGAAATATCAAAAATCTTAGTAATGAAATAGAGAAAGTTGAGAGATGTTGACACAGTAATTTTTATACTAGTTCACCCCAAACCGTGGGCTACGTCCAGTCCTCAAATAATCTTATGAGATTTCACTAACTATCAAACTTTTACAAGTATTCTTTTCGCTGAGCCTCTTCAGGTCTCTTTACAATCAGTATTCTTTTACGTTTAGCCTCTTCAGGCTATCTGTAGCACTTTCAAACTTGAATAGTGTATAGAGCTTGTTACAGAAAAATATTGCTCTA
>JANZLH020000395.1:68998-79624 GCA_026770325.2 Erythroxylum fimbriatum
ACGCTAACCTAAGATTAATAAACTTATTTTTGATAAGATTAATAAACTTAGATACAATGCACCATCATTAATTAATTGTTTATTTATTTTCTTTTCTTAATTGCGGAAAAAAAATTAATTGTTTAATTAGACAAATATAACGTACAAAATAAAAATTATTCTATAAATTAATAAATATTAATTTATCGATAAATTAATAACTCTGTATAAGATGATAATTTTTCTGATCCCAACAATAATCATTTATAGAGTTTTTACTGTACCCAACAATAATCATTTATAGAGTTTTTACTGTACGTACTTGGCCATACCTTAGTGTGCGAAATCACTGTATTCTGCTCTGAATGCAAGTAAACCTCTTGGGAGAGATTGTCTGAGACTGTCTGTTTTATGAACATGTCGTATCCTAATATTTTTATGCTTTCACCTGCAAGTGGACATTACATGTAAATGGGGTTGTTCCTGGGAGTTTGAGGAATTGGCAAGCTAGATATACGAGGCAAATCCAGGACGCTAGTCATATGAGTTAAAAGCCCAGACAAACAAAGGATCCAAAACAAATAAAAACATAAGCTGAGGTCACGGACATATTCACTTGCCTTGTAGACCTCATGTACGATAACTAATTTTGATTTGGCCCATAAAGGATAGCATAAAATTGAGTAGGATGTGTCCGTCTAAAGAACCCCACAACGAAGTTCAAGCACATGCAACAATTTGTTAGTACAAAATGAGCATTCAATGATAAAAGGGTCAGTATATACAAATGTGCATAATTTGCAATTCATCATTAGCATCAACATCATCGTCTAACAGCCTTATTGAAAAGGGTGCACCAAACAGGATAATCATAGACAGCCAAAAGGGGGCACTAGAAAAGCATCGAAAGCATGAAATAGCTCTAACAAAACCCAAAAACTAGACCTCACTTGAACCCTTATTTAAGGAGAAATGGTTTTGTTGCCAAATATAACTTTAGGTAGACAATCCTAAAGACTATTTTCACATTTATCTCAAAACAAGGGAGGGCATTTGACATGAACCATCAACTGGGTTCATCTTTCAGGGTCGAGTTTCTGATTCTTTCCATCATTCAAAGTCTTGGATATACAGAACAGTGTCACCTCTTGCTGGAATTATGTGTAATAAAAAACCCATAATCAGGAAGATTGACCTGCAAAAGCTTAAGCCAGTTATCAGCTGCTAGAAATAGTGAACCAGCCTTTTGACATTCATATGCTCCATTAGAATTCCAAAATGGTACTTTGAACTTGTAGGAAGCAAGCCCAAAAGTGGGTAAAGGTAGTTTAATATCAGAATGAACGTCTCTAGCACTGGATCCACAACCACGCATCCCATCTATGTTTTGACCTGTTCCAAACCGAAATGTGGTATCAAATTAGACCACATACACAGGGCTGCCATAAATATATAAACAGATAACAGACCTACATGCACATACATGAATTCACATACATACAGTCACATACATGAGAGGGACAGAAAGACAGTACTTTGGGAAGGTGCTGAGAGGGAATGAAAGGTCAGAAAGCAGGCATCAAGAT
Source organism: Erythroxylum fimbriatum (assembly GCA_026770325.2). Classification (NCBI taxonomy): domain Eukaryota; kingdom Viridiplantae; phylum Streptophyta; class Magnoliopsida; order Malpighiales; family Erythroxylaceae; genus Erythroxylum; species Erythroxylum fimbriatum. The sequence goes on from JANZLH020000395.1 coordinate 70,564, forward strand.
TCTGTAATGTTGTACCCATGGGTATCCTATAGATTGGATACCAAGCCACAGAGATCCAACTTGAAGGTGACAAGTCACAACTTCTATATGTCCTCAGTTCTGGAAATTGCAACGTCAGAACCGAAATCTGTGAAAAGCAAAATTGCAAAAGTTATTAACCAAAAATGATAGATTGACATCTGAATGTATATACTCCTAAAAGCTTTGATGAACTCGCCTTATCAGTTAAAGGTTCTCGCACAAATGGTGGATCGTATTCCATATATTCGAAAACAAGTCGATCTCGAGGGCTGGAAATTTCATATTCATCACTTGATGAACCCTTCAAATGCTTACTTCTAAGAGACACCCCACTCAAACTCTGAAATTTTGCATCTGCATTGTTCTGTTGGCCCCATGATTCCCGAACACAATTGTTTGTCTCCCTATAAGTTCCACTTTCACTGCTACCATCACTACTAGTCTCCCGAGATGAATCATTATCACTCTCCTCACCACGTCTCCTGTAAGAAGATGAAAGTAAAACTTAATGTTAGAAAAAAATATTGCTAATCAACAAATTATTGAAAACTCAATATGCTGAGATGATTAAGCAATAACAATTCATCTGAATACACAACACACACATCAAGCAACTCAAAATTTATAGATCACTCTTGGAGCAACAAAACTTGCCATATGGCACAACCAGAAGCAGCAGAATGCCAAATCATTGAAAAGAAATTCTGCATTACAGTAGTTTTTGGAGAAGAGTTCAAACATTATTTTCTGCTATCATTTAAGCATATGATACTTTGGACCATTGAGATGTATTCCATCATATTCACCTAATCACCTCTAACATGCTTACATTCTTCAAACTGGCCCTTCACTTAGATTCCTTTTGTGATTTAATTATTCATCCAATTGTGTCAGCAAACCCTTCAAAAGAAGCTAATCACTCTGATGTCTCACTCACATCAAAGCGAAAATCGAGTAACATATCACAATTATTTCGTTGGATTCAACCATGCATTAAGAGGGGGTCTTTATAAACCTTTTCTTGACGTTCTTTTACTACTTTCATATACTTATCCAATATACACAATCACAAAGAATGAGTCATAAAAACAGAAAGTAAGCTAATTATATGATATGAAGAATCATGGCTAAAATACGATATAAAATTTTCCTGCACATTTTCATACAAGGAAATTAGTACTGACAGAAAAAATTTGATCATTTAAAGTTCACGGAGCACTTTAGTGCCAACTGGGCATTATAATCATCAAATTTCTAGGATAGACGGCATTCTATAATGATAGGCTCACATTTCACGCCATTCAACACTTTAATTTAGGGAAGATTACCAGCTATTAAACTGTGTCAAGTTATAAACAACCTACCACAAGTTCAAGTTGGAAATCCTCATACTGAACATCATGTTTTCTACAGTATTGCTACAAGAACCATATTGCTTTCTGAGTTTGCAAGCAAAGTAGGCAAACTCTACAGACATTAACTGATTCATCACTGCTACAAACACGACAAAGAACAGTGTTAAGAAATGGAGCTAAGAACAAAACCAACAATGAAAACAGCCTTGGTCATATAATATTAAGATGGAATAAAAACTATGGGTATTTAAAAGCTAAAGTAAGGTTATAGGAACTTGTGCTAAACTAAGGTTATAGGAACTCGTCTTAGGTGTCTTTAAAGTTTATAGTAATTTTCTAACGGAATGATGCCATCCACACATATATAGAAAAGCTATTCACCACGTGGCACACGCTTCATCCTACTTAAGAAAGATATTATTTCTACAACTGTGAATATTGAAACAATTATACATTAACAAAGAATAAAGACACGTGGCTCCAGTGTATGAAAAAGGGCAAATACAGCATATGCTTATCATTGCATAACAAGCTAAATCATCCAGATCTTTCCATATTAACAGACATAACCAGAATAAATGAGGAAGTGCAGTAATTCATTAAGGTAAATAAGAGAAAATAAAAACCGCCAACCTTAAACATGGGGATGGTCTCGAAGGGTCCACGTACAATTGAATGCCAGACAAGGAGGGACAATAGTACTGCATAACAGTCTCATTCTCATCCAATAAAAGGGGAACTCCAGCTCCATATGCACTCCACTCCCTAAATGATTCCCATAGATCCTCAAGCATAAAATACGGGTGAAACTCTGGTTCATGAGTTCTCCATCCCCTTACGCTGGTCTATTAGCCCACACATGCAACCATATAAGACCACATTTATTCTTATAAACATCAAAATGTAACTATTTCAGATTAAACCTTAAATAACCGCATCCGACGGCAGAGATTTTGGTAACCTTAACAGCTTCTGTAGTGAATTGCCAAAATTGGCAGAAAATGAAATTTCAAACCCTAATTATCTTATTAACAGATATTAAAACAAAGATGGAATCTTCGAGCACAAAGTCCAAAAACCATATAAGAACGAACACAAAAGCATTCAAACTTTCATCATAAATGTACACATACCCAAAGAATAAACAATCAAAGATCCAAACTTCAGTAAAATCCGAAACCCATATAAGAAAAACACCAAAACATTCAAACGCTCACGGCTCATCATAAAGTACACAAAAACCAACGATTAATCAGAGATTCATACTGCAGGAACCTAAAACCCACGCAAGAAAAACACCAAAACATTTCAAATTTCATCATAAAGTGCAAACCCAAAGGATAAACAATCAAAGAATCAGATTCCTATTTCTTATTCGTAATCAACAATCGATTATCATTACCTTAGGCAACAACTGGGCAGGAACCAGAGGGGTAGTGTGGTCCAAGAAACGATCCAAATTCGTCAGGTTATCCTCACCCACGGTCCGACCCGAAACCGAACAGCTGGAGGACAACGACGAGTGTGAGCCGCATTGATCAGAATCCGACCTCTTACCCATCTCTGACCCAGAATTCTTGGCAACCGCCGGCTTGTGCTGTTTCTTTTCTTGTTGCTGTTGTTGTTGCTGTTTACGCATCGCGGGAGACACGTAAAACCGGTTCTCACCACGATTTCTTGTCATCGGAACCCCACCAGATCCTGACATTGTACGGAAACAACACCGACCGAAGCACAGAGAAACTAAGCGTAAGATAGAGATAGAGAGAGAGATAGAGAGAAGAGAGGTTTTAGTGTTGAAGCGAGTGCACGAATGCAAAGGGAAGGTGGGTTTTAGTGATTTTACGAGATTGAGCGCATATTCACTGCAACGAAACAAAACATAGAAAGAGAAAACAAATATATTTATTTTTGGTTTAAATTAATGACATATATCTATACTATATATAAAGAAAACAGTTTCTGTCGTGGATTTTAGAGTTTGTGATGTGTCATAGTTTCCTTACGAGAGACGAGACGAGACGAGACTAGACGAGACGAGATATTATCTCTGTTGTTGTTGTTTTTTGAGAACTACAACGTGTAAGAGACAACAAAAGAGACGAGAAGACTCAAGAAAGTTTTGTTCTTACGAGTGCTTGTCCCCATTTCATGATTTATCTTTAACCCTTTAGATATACTAAGATGGCGCTGCTTAAGCGAGGTCTCGAGTTGGAACTATTCTTATATATGTTGCTGTTTAAAATTTAATTAGAATTTTATCTTTTACAAAAAATTTGCTTAACTTAAACGAAGATTAATTTAAGTGTTGATGACTTAAAAATATCATCTCATAATTAAAATTCTCCGAGAACACCTTGCAAAAAAAAAAAAAACTTAAAAACAGGCTTTATGTTAGAAAGGGATATTCTTAGGAATTATGCCTTGGGTTGGGTCCATTGGTTGGACTTCATCTTGGTGTGCTTTTGTCTTGGCATTGACTCCTATGACATCCTTCAGCTGCTCCCCAAATAACTTGCTATATAAAGTATGAGTTGTGGTGAAATTGAAAGCCAACTTACTTCTTAAAATCATTCCTCCAATTATAATTTCTTTTTGAATACACTTGTTTCCTTTTCTTTTATAACCAACGACAAAGTGATATTAGAGCCTTACTGCTAGGAATAACGATGAATGGTAACATGATTCCCTTCTAAGTCCTATACTTTTCAAAAGACAAGTTTAATAATGAATGCATTGGTACGAAGGCACTGCTTTGTGCACATGATGCCTAAGATGTTATAAAAAAAAGGGTTACGAGATTCGTCAACATATTGCTACTTCGACACAAGCACAAAAGAAGAAGGATCAAAAGATTGTCTCTTATTCACCGAGCATTGGATGAGGTCACTTTTAAGAAGGTGTCTAGTGCTATTACAAGGAAGCGATTATGAAACACGCTTCAAGTAGCCTTTAAAATAAAGGGGAGGGCACATAGGCCTTGTTTGGCAATTAGCTGATTGCATTAGCTGTTAGCTGATAGCTGATTTGACCAGCTGATTCTATTAGCTTTTTGTCATTTGATGTTTGGTAAAATTAGTTGTTTAGTATTGGATGTTTATGTGTAAAATGACTTATAAGGACATGACTGCAAAAAAATTTATAAGGATATGAATATTATATATCTTAGTATTTTGTTGAATATTCTTATAGGAATTTATATTTTAGATATTAAATTCTATAAAAATTAAGTTTATAACTCTAATAAAAATTAAGTTTACTATTTGTTTATATATAATAATTTAAGAAAATCATACTTCTTTCGGTAACAAAACAACTATTAAATAATTAAATAATATTAGAAAAAGATAAACATGAAAATAAAAAAGAGAGAAAAGAGAGAGTTAGGGATCAAACATGAAAATAAAAATAAGAGAGTTAGGGATAAAACAAAATTGTTGCAAGTTAGGGAGTTAGGGATAAAACAAAATTGTTGCAAGTTAGAGAAAAGAGAGGGTTAGGGATAAAACAAAATGATTGCAAGTTAGGCTTTAATACTTTATAATTTAAATATAAATTTATTCATTAATACATGATTAAGAAGTTATTCTTTAATACCTTATTAATTCACATATATGTCTAAATTTAAAGTATTTTAACAATTTTAAATACAAAAATTTTACTAAATCTTGATGAATTTATTCTAAAATTAATTTAAAATTCAATTGAAAAATCATGGTCTTTAATTGACATCATTAGTCATTACTATATAGTTAGAAATTTATATTTTTATATAATATCAATTTACACAAGATTTTTATATTAAATTTATAACAACTTTCAGTAAATTTAATCACAAATTCGATTAAGAATAGGTAATAATAATGTTTTTAATTGATGATCATATTTTAATAGAAGTTATTTTTAAAACCTAAAATTATTAATTAGGATAAAATACAAAGAGAAGAGCAATTAAGGTTTTCCAATGTAGTGACCAATATCTTGATCACTGAAAGTTTCATGTTCAATTCTGGGTACTTGTTTTCCAATGTAGTGGCCACTTGATATTTCTGCATATATGACATTATTTGCAAAATTCTTGCAGAAAAATCCTTTATCGTTGCATAAACCATTAGAAGTGTCAAATTCTCTCCAGAATGTAATAGAACAATCCTTTTATCAACCAATTCAAGAACAGGTAATCCATTTGGCAATGTCGTGTTCAAGAATTCCTCTTGATGGTAATTATGAATGTCATCAACGGCCTCATCAAAGTTAATAAATGTCTTACTTTCTCCACGAAATATGTTGCTCCATTTATTTGAGAAACTTCAGAAAATTTAACTCGAAAATCTTGATTATCAATGCACAAGACCTATAATGTTGTTATCTAACAAAGGCCACTGATGCCTGAATTATATTATAACCAGTAAAACCAATAGTAAAGCTATTATCATAGTCAAAATCAACCTTAAGCACAAAGCAATCCATTCCAGATGATGCACAAATCCTTGACACTTCTCTAGCAACTCAAACAAATAGTCTAAAAACTGTAACTCATCGTCTGTGACCTTATGAGATGCTCCAGCTACTTGCCTTGTAATAGCAAGGAAACAAGTGGATCACTTGTGCTTTTCAATGTGTGTTTTTGCAGCAGAATTCAGTTTGACAGGTGCTGATGGATCAGCCTGAATAGGCTCATGAGTCCTATCTTCAAAATTTGTGGCTGGGCTGTTTGATGAGCCAAACATTTTCAAATGAAACAAATAACAATCGCAACAAAAGAAAGCACAGAGATACAGGATTAAGAATCAGTATCTTCCATGAATCACATAACATCCAACAATAACTAACCCACTTACACGATTCTTCTTCGCAAGCCTGGAGAATGGGGAAAGCGACTATTTTCATCTGTATTAGAAACGTTTCCACTCGTACAACTCCCCGCAAGAGACTCCCTGGGCACTTGAATTTCAGGCTGACAATGAACAAACTGAACTGAGCATATTAGTGGAACTTCATAAGATTCTCAAAAACCATCAGAACTGATCAAAGCTGATGGAACTTCATAAGATTCTCAAAAACCATCAGAACTGAGCATATTAGTGGTTCTGTTCAGCAGGGAGAAACATAAATAAATACTCCAACTCAAAACCCCTAGATCGTGTGAACTCACCAGAGGTGCAGCCAATTTGGAAGCAATCTCTTCAACCTTCTCTGAATATTCATTCAATTTCTCCTTTGACACCCTTTTGGAAAAGATGATTGAGATAATCAAACCAAAAAACATCAGGGGTTGGTAGAAAGTAACCAACTTTGTTCTTTGGATAATAGGATATTAAGAAATACGAAAACCCCATGCTGATCAAATATACAAAGAACTGACCTTGATAACCGATCAGGAGTTCTCTCCTCACCCAGTTATTCCAATTGTTCTCGTAAAGTGGCAACATACTACAAAGAGTTTCATCAATTAAACTACTTTGAACCCAGCCCTCACACCCATAATCAATTTTAACAGTTCCACCTTTCAAACCATTCATAAATTCCATGACACAACATAACCAAAACATCGGTACAAATGCAATTCAGGAGTAGAAAAAAGGCAAATCAAAGAACAAAAAAAAATCAAAAATTGCAATTTTCATCAACTGGTCGAGTTAGGTAGGATTTTTTGGAATAGGTGGAAAGGGAGAGTAGCAGATAAAGGCGCAGTGGATAAGGCGATCAGTAGGCGCGGTGGAGAGGGAGAGTAGTAGGAGGGAGCACGGTGGAGAGGGAGATCAGCAGGCAGGGGAGACGCGGTGGAGAGGACGAGCAGTAGGTGGAGGCGCGGTGGAGGCAGAGCAGCAGGCGCAGTGGAGAAGACGACAGTGAGTGGAGAATCGTTGGTGGGCAAATTTGGCATATAGGTTTGGGGTAATCAGCTGATTACCCCAAACACTGCTTACTAGCAGCTTGTTGATTTTAGCTGATTGGGTTGAATCAGCCAACCCAATCAGCTAATAACCAAACACATGTAATAGCTGTTAGATGGAGTCAATCAGCTAAATGTTAGTCAACTAGCTAATTTTTAGCTGATCAGCTACTATCCAAACACAACCAATATCTTTTCTAACGAGAGAAAGGAAAAGTTGAGAGCTGGAGAGGCTATGTAACACCCCACTCCTGCGTGACCCAAACCCGACATCGTTGGTGATATCCGAGTCCGTGTCCCGCGAGGGTGGCGTACTACATCAGTCGGTCAGACGAAACTCAGTATAATTTTATCCCATTATCTCTGAGATAATCTAAAAATCGTTGGTCTAAGTACTCCCCACCACGATCGGATCACAATGACTTGATACTTTTCCCAAGTTGATTTTCTACTTCATTTCTGAATTGTTTGAACTTTTCAAATGCTTCAGTTCTTCATGAGTTATACAGATTTTTAGAAATGAAAACATTTTGTAGAACAGGTAGCTAACAGAGACAAAGTTTTTAAACTTTACCAGTATATCAAGCTTGCCAAATCGGTTCCTGATGAATTCAGCAAAAGAAGAAATGCCATCATCGTCCGCGACGTCAAGTTGATGAAAGATCACGTTATCTGAGACACCACCACAGTCTTTGAGCTTCTCAACAGCTTCAACCCCTCTCTTCTCATCTCTTGCTGTTAAGACCACAACAATCCCATTTGAAGCTAACTTCCTGCAGATTTCAAACCCAATCCGCTTATTTGCTCCTGTAACAACTGCATACCTACATGGAAGAGATTGTTGTCAGAGAGCTTAGTAAGGAAAAAAGAAGCTTAGCTTTAGCACTACCCCTTATCTACAGAGAATGAAAAAGAAGAAAACAATTCAGAAAGTAAGCCAAGGAGCCAACTTTTTGGTTGCTTCCGCGATTGTTGGAACTCTTGTAACTCGTACGAAACGCTGGCTTCTTCAGGTTTTTATACTTGAGCTTAAGCCTCTTTTCGGTACACTAATCAAAATCCGTTACCGGTCAAGGCCACTTGTGCTTTTTTCTTTTTCTCTTGAAAAGTCTTTGTAAGGACGTAATCAATGACCTAATATTAATCTTATTGATTTGCATTATTCTAAATTGATATTAAACTATAACATATTGGTTTTAATATCAAATATTGAGTAATAAATTTTGATTTTCTTTTCATAGATTATTTGTTTTAAATTTTAAATTATTTTTAAATTTTATGATATTTAAAAATAATTCTTGTGAATTATTAAAATATTAGACTCACAATAAATTTTATATAATTATCTAAAGTAGATTGTATCAAAACTAATGCTTGAATGTTACACAAATGATAAATTTTAATTTAAAAACTTAATTATATTATTTGATAAAATAAAAATAAGTTATCTTAAACATTAGTTTATTTTAATTATATTGTTTGAATTATTTTTTAAAATATTTTAAAATCAAATTTATATGTATATTAAATAAAAATTATGTATAAATATAAATTTTGTATTTGAGTGATTTATTTTATTAATCAAAATTAAGTAAGAGGACAAACCCCAATGCACCAGACTCCAGCGTAAGAAATGGTCATTAACTATATGCAACCTCCCCTTTATATTTATTAAAAATGCCGACTCATTTAATTTCATTAACACAAAAAATTTATTTTTATTTATAATTAATTTATCAAATGAATGAATTACAATGCCTTTTAAAAATATATTAATTAAAACAATATC
>JANZLH020000395.1:88358-103797 GCA_026770325.2 Erythroxylum fimbriatum
TCTTAATCAAGTCTATCTATCTTGTTATTATCAAAACACAAGTGGAATTAATTTTGTCAACCACCATTGGTCCAACAATGAATTCTCTTTTAAGTCATTTTCATGTTTTAGTTTTAAAAAAAACTCGCTAGGTAAAAACCTGAAAGGGCACGTAGGCAAAAGTTAGAGCTAAAAAAAAGAAAAATATTTTCGTGGAATTAGTTTATAAATGATAGGGGAAATCGATTCCTAATGTCTTGTACTCTTTCAAGAGTGATATTCCCTCGTTCTTTAGTAATAAAGGGGTTATTTAGGATATTTGTTAAGGGTGTATTATAGTGATGTTGAGTTTTGGTTTGCAACTTGATGGCTTTGTTGGAGATTTTATTATTCATCTCTTCAAGACTGTGAGGTGAACTGTGCTATATTTACTATTACTCCACCACTTCTTACGCTTTTGATCTTTATTCTCAAAATATTATCTCACCCTTGCCCTAAGCCTATATTAGAACCCCATGAAAGACTTTTGATTTATGCTCTTTATACAAACCTTTGCACTTCTATAGGTTGTGAATGGGACGATAGTCAAATTCAATGGATTGTCTTATTCATGGAAGGTATTTGAGTGAGCACTAGAAATTGTTTTTATTTTTAAACACATGAGAGTTTTGACTTGTGAGAGTCTACTAATTGATTGCTTAGTTTCGAAAGCGAATGGTTGTTGGTTGGTAATGAGTAAGGTAATTTGATATTCAATTCTTATTGTGAGTTTTGATGGTAATTGATCTCTCTATATTTTGATTATGCCTATCCTTTTAATAATTAGGAAGTGAAGATGTTTTTGAACTTTTACTTTGTTCGAGGACAGTTAAGGACTAACTGTGGAATAATTTGATAAGAACGTATAATATTGTATTTTTCTCCACTAATCCTTAGTCTTTTATGTTTATTCTTGGCCTAAAAGTACTCATTATGAGTATATTTTGATTTAGGTATATTGTCCAAGCAATAAGAGCAAAACGAGATAATTTCGCAAATCTGAATAGTTTTGACACATTATCATATTTGGGCCATAACTTTCACATATGAACTCTGATTGGGACTATTCAAGCGGCCTAGAAAGAGAACGAAGAGAGTTATAACTTTCATGTTTTGAGTTTTTAGTGATTCTGACTAGAAGAGGTCTGAAATCAGCACAGAAGTGAACGTTGTTGCATTGATCCAACCCAGGCCTGCGAGATTGCCACACAATAATTAAGGAGATAATTAAAGAAGCTTCCTAAGCCAACTTAGATGTGAAATATCGGCTGAAAGGCTGCTTCCCTCTGCCAAGAAAACTTTTTTTTGGATTATTATTATTTTCCTTAGTTTGGTATTTTGTTGTGGAGATAATATTGGCATATCTTTAGGAGATTTTCTAGGTTTTTAACTACTAATTTATTACGTGAAAGAGTAGGGGAAGACATCCAAAAAAATTGATATACAACAATTGCCTCTCTCTCCTCTCTTCACACCTTAAAGCTTCTTCTATGGCCCTATGTGGCTAATCTCATTCTTGGACGAAGGAATTGAAACCTCGAAACATCAAAACTATGAGATCTAAATGAGTTTATTGGTTTAATTTCAGCTTTAAGTTCTATTTCTCTTTGATTTTTATTATTATAATTATCATTCATGATTGTTAGGAGGCCTACTAGTTAATTGTGTTTGATAATCTATTGCTAATCTAAGTAGCAACTAGGATTTGGTAATTTCGCTAGTGTTGTTATTAAATCTTAGGAAGATTAATAAGCCAAGTCTCTCTTAATCACTGGTGGTTAAAGGAACTTTGATTTATTGATCTTTCTATTGCTTAATGTCGACCATCTAATAATAGGGCTAATTGGTTTACCAGTGTTCTTTGTTAACCATACATGAAGAAAGATAGGAAATACTTGTTTCCTCGATCGACCCTTATTCCCACAACTACAAGCCTAATTTCTAAGAGTAAGGTTTATTTTTGATAGGCATCAATAAGCTCATTACTAATCGAGACATTGTATGATGAAATGATTGAATTATATGAAAAATTATGCATAAAAAGGTTAGTTAAAAGTCACTTTATCATTTTTAAATATTTGGATGGTTATATGATGCATTGCTAGGCGTCAATTTCGATTTATGAATATAAATTATTTAATTAGAGAATTAAAAATAAATTAAAGGATTTAATCTATCTAATCCTAAATACGATTTATGGTTATAATTTATATCTTCTGACAACATATTTAAGAACCTAATAGTTTACATACAAAGAATGATAAGAGAGAGAAGAGATTCAAATCAAGTTGGACTTAACTGTAAAGTTTAAAAACTTTATTTAAATAAGAAAAAATATGAGATATTTAATCTTATTTTGATATAATTGGTATTTAAGTAGAATTAATTATAACTTTAATTAAAATTAAATTTTTATTTCAATTAAATTATTGAAATATATAAAGTCTATTATAAATAGGTTTAAGATCTAACAGAACTAACACTTCTAACAGAACCCTTCTCACAATAATTGTAAAGTTCTCTTAACTTATTCTGTAAATATCGTTAGAGGTTGAACATATATGTGATTACAATAGTTAAAATGAGGCAAATTTAAAAACAATTTAAAGGGAGTGATAAAAAAAGACCAAGCTTTTAAATAGGAACAAATTATAATTTGGGTTTTATTACATTTTATGGATTAATCCGATTATATAATTTAAGTAATTTCAGCTTTGAAAAATCAAATAAAAAAAATTTGATATTATTTTACTGAGCATGAGATTCCCTTAATTTCTCAATAATCAAGTTTGATATTATTTCATTGTGGCTTGCCCTTTGGTAGGCTGGCGGTTGCTTGTCTATATATGTTGCTGCCGAAGATGCGTCGGAGCTCGTGACTGCCGGCTGCTGCTAGCGATTCCTTGAGGCAGCTCTATGAGATGGGGTGGCTGCCATGCTGTCGCGATGGAGGCATTTTTTGTGACTAACGACAGCTTGCTGTCTTGGAAGGAAAAGATGTCTGCGGCTTGGAGCCGTTCCTACTGGCGGGGCTGCTGGTAAGTTGATGGCAGCAGTGTTGGAGGTTGGCCCCGATTACAACTAGTTGTAGTAGTTGGCAACAGAGCTCAAAGAAAGGGCAATTATTGCAGGAACTGGCGCGTCTAGGCAGCTGCTGGTCAGAGAAGATGAAGGCTGGCACCGGTGGTGAGGAAGCAGGCAACATTTGAGGGTGGTGACGACGAATGCAGGGGTTGTTGGCGATATGGTGGTGACAGTGCCAAGCCATAGGTGGCGACTTCGTATTTTGGCAGCTTTGTGTATTTTCAACATTAAGGTTTTTAGGAAAGAAGATGGATGTATTTGGATGTTACGATGTACTCCGGAAAAAAAAAAAAATCAACATTAATAATAATAACTTAGTAAAAATTTCACTAAATGCAAAGTTCGAGAAGATCATAGGTAATTTTTTCAAATGATAAAAAGATAAATAAAAATGAATAATGGTAATAATAATATTAATTAATTAATTAATAAGTATGAGAATGATTTGTACTTGTTTAAACGATGAGACTAAATCTGAGAGAAAAATGCTAACAAACTTAGGAAATAAAATGAATTTTTTTAAGAGGGATCCTTTATCTATATCTTTTTTTTAGAGCTGTCTTTATCTATATCTTAGTATGTCAAAAGTTTTTATTGCCGATAATGTCTTCGATAAGTTCTAGCAGATTTATCATTCTTGATTATCTCTCCTCAATTCTTCTTAGGCTTCCTTTTTAAGAATTGTGTTCTTAATTAAAGTTTATGTATCAAATTTATTATTTTGTTCAGATAATTATTGTTCTATTTATTTAATTTTTTATTTATGAACAATAAATTTCATGATTTATAACAAAAGATATTTTATTAATTAAATTTGAAAAGAAAATTTCATTTATTAATTGAAAAATGAGCTTTCTTTTAAAATTTTAAAATACTTTTGTAATTTAGTAAAGAAAAATTTTGCAATTAATTAAGAAATTAAAATTAAAATAAATAATGACTTTATTAATTAAATTAAAAGTGTTTTATGTAATTTTGAAAGTGAATTTCTTTAATATTTAGAAAATAGTTTTTTATTTAAGGAAAAGTAATTGCTAATTTAATTACAAATAATTTTCTAATTGGATTAGAATTTTTTACTTATAAAATTTGAAAAAGAAGCTTTTCTAAATTATAACAAGTAAGAAGCATAATTTATTGAAAATTATTTTTAATTAAAATTTGTTAAAAGAGCTAGGATAATTGGAAATAATTTCTAATTGAACTTGAAAATTGTTTTCAAATTAAAATAAATTTCTATTTTAAAAAATAATTTATTTAGGAATCAATGAGCTTAATTTAGTTTAATTATCCAAAAGATTAGGAAATATTATTTAAGATTGTGAAAATTAATAACTAGAGTAAAAAAAGGTTTTTTATATATATATACATACATACATACATACATGCAATTGTGTTTAATGAGTCAAATAAAATGAAATTCCTTATTAAAATATTAAATATACGCTGAGAACGTGATTGTTGTCTTTTATTATTTAAGAATAAAATTAGGTTGGTTTTATTTATTATAAGACTTGTTGAATGACTTAAGGCCCTTTAACTTGAATGTGATTTATCTTAAATTAATGAGTTTAAATTAAATAAATTTGTATGGATTGGATGAGCGACTCATGATCATATGAATTTAGAGGTAAGATTAGGAATAACATATAAGATATGATTTGGTAAGAGTTATCTCATGATAAATCTAGGAGTCACATGAGATGTGATTAAAAATGATGTTATCTACCTAATTTAAGTTTATTTAGTTTGTAGAGTGACTCGAGGTCAACTAAATTTAAATAGGATCCTAATCCACTGGAAGATTGGAATAATCTTTCCAAATAATAATGAGGGCTATTATCTTGAATAAAATAGTGAGAGTAACCAAATAGATGTCTAAATCCTAATCTTATTTGGTATTTATGGAATATAACTAGTTATTTTTTTAATTTATATTTTTATTTTGAGTAGAATTTACCTAGTTTAGTATATTTGATACTAAATTAGGGAACCAAATCTTGGAAATGATTTAAGTTTGACAAGATTTCTCAAAGTTTGATTGGAAGTTATAAGTTAATTATGTAATTTGCTATAAATCCTTATTGAGGATTTGGTATTAGGGGGTGCTTGTTTGGGGGTAATGGGGAGAAATGTATGGGTATGGAATAAATACTCATGTTTGGTATCAACAAGGGTAACCCTTTCATTCCTCTATTTTCAGCAATACTCTATACCTCTAGATTACCAGAGGAATGAGATTCATTGTTAACTATACTTTATTTTCATTCCTTACTATATTCATTCCTATTCCTTTTCCCTTTACTTATGATAGCAATCTTAAAAGATTGACCATTTGTAGCAATGAAATATTCTTTATGATGCTTTAGGAGGAAGGATATGAGGCTTGATTACAATTCTATAAGAGCTTGTGTCCATGTATCATATTGCCTTGATAAGTTGATGGTACTTGCTCATTAGAAGTTGTATTTCTACATATGGCCTAATATATGATGTAATTTTAAAGTTCATTAGTAGACTCATAAATAAGGACTATAAATTAGGTATCTTCATCTTCACTTATTTGCTCTTCAACTATGGACTCAACTTCATCATAATTCTTAATTGGCATAACAACCTCAATAGATTTTAAAATTTTCATGTTTGTTCTAGATTTATTAAGGCATCTCTTGGCATAGAGTCCAGGTTTTCCATAAAAATAACATTGATTTGAGTTCTTTACTCCAGTAGATCATTTTTTAAGGAATCTGAGAGTTTTTTTTTGTATTCTATAAGGTCTTCATGTTGTCAATGCTCTGCCAACTTTTTTTATAGAAATGAGACCTTTTCATATAAGAAAATCAATTTGTTTCTTTGTATTTGGTCTTTAAATATACCTTTTTATCGTCCTATGTGAAGTGTGATTTTTCGACATCATAATCCTAAGGAATTTTTATTTGTTCACACAATTTCTCAAGAGTAGTCAATACCTGTTGGTATATCTCTCATAATGAGATTTCCATCATGTCATAATACAAAGAGTTTATCATTCTCTACAGCTTTAGTTATAGCTCATCAGGGCGAGAGGCAATAAATGTTTATATAAAATTAACATCATTGAACCCATTTAACAAGTAATATTTCTTAAGAAATTTTCTAAAAATGCCTTTGAATATCTCTTTTATCTAGAGCACAACACTTTATTTCAAAGTATTATTAATGAATTTGCCTGTCAATCAATTGGAAATCTTTAATAAATTCTTTCTGCATCATTCCTAATAGGTTTTTTACTTCAGGAATTCTGATAGCTTAAAGCCTCATATATTCTCCTAGACTTTGAAACCACTCTCGTAAGTTTCCAATCATTTTGGAGACAAACTCCATTAGTATTTCTTTAAGGGTAACTTTTGGCCTAGTCATTTTTAAGTCAGTCCATGCCCCAAATTCATGTAATTTGTCTCTCTATTTGGTGGGTAAAACATCATCAAATTTAAACCAGGGTCCTACAGTTGGTTGAGATATACATTTTGAATGCTACTATATCCAGGGACGGAGGTAGATGGGGCCCAGTGGTTCACTGGCCCCCCCACCCCCCAAGATTATCCACCGCAAGCCACAGTTCTTGTATGGAGTTGATGTCGAATACAGCGAAACTTGAAGGCAGTGGGCGGTACATTAAATGATTTATTTTTAACACACACACACACACACACACACACACACTAGGACGGAGTTATTTAGAGGTTAATAGTACACTGGGCTCCCCAAAATTTAAAAAATTAAATATTTGGGCCTTCCTATCTTAAATTCCTGGCTCTGTCATTGACTATAGCGGTTCTATTCCTAAAGATTCTACATCTTTCACTTCAAGTTCTTCATCTATTTATTATGGAGGAGAATTTAGAATGGCTAACAAGATTTAGGATAGTTGTGAGAGATCAATTATTTGGACTATGTTAAAGCTAAACTCAGAATATTGTGAAATAAAGTCAGAGAGATCAATAGGGAGCAAGTGAGGATGAGTTAGTCAGATATTAGAAATAAATTTGGGTTCTCCTTCAGGTTCCTTTTCATTTTGAGCTAGAAAAGGTTGTTCATTAGAAGGGGAAGGTTTCTTTGGCTTTAGAATAGAAAGAAGTTAGATTGTCTTTTGATTTCCATTAAGTTTTTTGGGTTGAGGTATTTTTTAAAAAGTTCTGTCTGAATAATGGATATGAAATCTTGAAGACCTTTATTTAGTTTGAGGCCTTTTGATATGATTGACTGGGCAAGAAGCGAGTCTAAAGGAAAAGGCAATAGGATAAGGATCATAGACAATATTTGATTGATCTCTGGCTCTATTTCTGATGTGCATCGAACACACTAGAAAATGAAACCTAACGTTTCGCAAATAAATTTGTAATAGTAGTGAGAAAGAATCACATTCACAAAAAGTGTGTTTAGCTTTTGTAATGAATAAATTAGTTTTTAGAGATGGGGTGGTTTGTTGGAATTCAGTTAAAAAATAAAGTAAAATTAAACTATAAAAGACAAATCAAATCAAACAATACAAATTTATGGAGATTAATCAGAAGTTTTGAATCTAGTTTAAGATTCAATCACAACCTTGACACAAATGTGTAAAATCAATCGTTATGTTGTTCTCATACCTCTCTTTGAAACTATTATCATTAAATTAATAACAACCTTTATTAATTCCAAATTTTTATTAGGTTTTATCTAATTAAAACAAGCTCTTTAATTAAGTCTACCTATCAGACAACTTAGAATAAGCTAGTGTAACAACTACATTACAAAATAGGAAAATATGTTATTATAGGAAACAACCATATAAGCTTAGGTAATTTAACCTATGATATGTTATCCCTAATGATCCACAACCATTAGTTTACCATAAGTAAATCAGAGTTACAAAGATTACATATTGCAATCTAGATTTTAGTAATGATTTCATACAAGAATAATTTATTTGGAGTATCAAAATCATTTATACATAAATCCCAAAACATTAATCATAGAATAACACAATAAATTCCAAAAGAGAGTTAAGAACAACATCACTAGATTAATCAATGCCCAAATGTGTTCATCGACCTTGATATCCCAATTAAATTGGAAAGATGACATATAGCTCCTCATAGCTCTATAAAGGGGAAGGAATCAACCTCCTTTTGAGTCTCAAATGTCTTCATCCCCTTTTTGGCCTCTTAAATCCCTATTTATACTTAAAATTAGGTTTTTATAACAATACATGGTTAGCTACATGGGTATGTAAGTGACATTATATGTCAATTTTGCTAGAAATTGTGAACATATATGTGTGTAACTCACTTATATGACCATGTGAGGTCACACACGGTTTTGTAGGTTGTAGAGGTAATTGAAACATTATCTTTGAGCTTCTACACGCTTCTAGTGACTTACACAGTTTTATACACGGATGTGTAAGTTACAATAACTCTATTTCTTGCATCCTTTGTCTCGTTTTCACTCTAACTTATCTCTTTTTCTTCCATGAAGGAAAATAAAATTGAACATTAATGAAAAGACAATAGGGATATTTTTTCATCTCATTTTTGTTCTTGTTCCTCCAACTTGTGCCTAAAACAAAATATGAACCAAGATAAGTATCTTAAATATAACATAACATGAAACACTAAGCATTAATATAGTCAATCAATCACTTATCAAGTTCCCTCATACTTAGCTTTTGACCTTCCTTAAGAAAAATAAAAAATCAAAACAATTCCTTTTTAGATACAATTTCTAAGAGTAGATAACCATAAGAAAAGAGGAATAACTTTGAAAAACATGGAAATTTTAAACATTCAATATTTTTACTCATGATCAATCATCAAATATTCTCTTCAAAACTTGAGCAATGTAAAGGTAGACTTTGAAAAGTTGTGTTAAAAAATAAAATAAATCTACCAGTAAACTAAAAAAATGTTTAATGATCAAGATATTCTACGACTTTGCATATCATTTCAGTTCTCCGCCACTAGATTCACATGCATAATCATGAATCAAAGGACTTTTTAAGGTTGTAATGGAGCCAATGGTTAAGGTGAGAAATATCTGGGTCATATAGTTCAAAAGCCATCAAAACTAGTGAAGCGGGAAAAACACTCAATGAAGTATCAAGTGCAAAAATTAACATCCACTAAAAACTAGGTACGATCAACTATAATGAATGTAAAACTCTATTTCACAAATCAGATTCAAGCCTTTAGATTACAAACCACATGAAGGATAAGGAATTAGAAGAAATAACCCATAAAAACAATGATGAATAATGCACTATAATCATGACGAGTGACCCTTCACAACAACTTCTCTCTTATTTGCATCATAATCAATTCATCCATTCCATACTACTTTAAGAGGAAAGACTAACATGAATTAATTTGTAAAACAAATGATTTTCCTCCTCGATAAATCCTTTTCTTTTATTCTCTATTTTATTTTCTTCTTTTTTATATAGAAAAAATTGAAAGAAACTACATCAGTGATGGAATTCATTGATAAGAGATAAAAATCACATTCCACCAACTATAACCAACCCAAATAAATGTGCACCTCCATACTTATTTGTGCATCGAGAAACATTAACAATCATAAATGATCAACTAAATTTAAGGCTTGGGTAAGACATTTTGTTAGGTCAAAGGCCCATAATGTGATTAACATAAAAATAAAAAGCTTATGAAGCTTAAGGGGTTTAATAATAAGATAAATCATGTCATTGGGTAAGCCATTTAGATAATGTAGCTTACAAAACAAAGAATGGCTATATCATTTACATGTTAATGCATGTGATAAAAATGTGGTCTCGAATAAAAAATCAAGGAAAAGTCAGGATGTACATTTTATGAAGGTCACACATGAACAAAAGACAATGAGACTAATTTGGATGTGTCAATCTAAAGATCTCAAAATCTCATTGGCTTATGTTAACCTACTAGTTACTACTCTTCTAAAGAAAACGTATATTGATCAATCACAAGAGTTAAAGCACATACCCAAATTTTCATGAAATTTTCTAGTTAATTCTACTTTCTAATTATAACTATATAGTCTTAAAAGCAATAGAAAAAGAGAGATTATTTTTTATTTTTTTAACTTGCAAAAAGAACTTAAAAAGACACAAGAAACAAACTTGAAAACACACATAATAGACAAGATCACCACCACCACACTTAAAAATTGCATTGTCACCATTGTAACATTAAATGTAATAAATGGATCATTTAACAAAAACAAAAATTGTGAAAATGTAAAGGAAAGGATAAAAAAAACTCCCTTTGGATTGCCTCCCAAAAAACGCCTTTGTCTATTATCATTGGTTCAACTCTATATTTTCCTCATCATCTGATGTCATTTAGGTCTTCAAATATTACTATTTCCATATTCTCCACTTAGAATCCCTCATAGTATAGCTTCAGGAAATTACCATTCGCCTTAAATTTCTTTTCAGTTTTCAAGCTTTATATCTCTATTGCACCATATGGAAAAACATTAAAAAATATCAAAAACACTTGCCCAACAAGAATGTAACTTACTTAGGAATCATTTAAGTTTGAAATGATAAAGAAGAACTTTTAATTAATAACAAAGCTTTTCCTTAAGATCATCTTGTTATGGAAAGCTTTGATCTTTACGTTATATATTATTGCAGTCTCATATGAGTTATTTTGCATCTCTTTAAGTTCTTGTATTGGAGCTTTCTAGGATTCCTGTCTCATCAAGGTTCATGTTGTAAAACTTAATACCCCAATATGTCTTATATTGTAGCTTCAAAAGAATGTGACACTGCTTCCTAAACACCAATCTATATGGGGACATACCAATTGGCATTTTATAGATTGTCTTATAGGCCCACAATGCTTTCTCCAACCTCAAGCATCAATCCTTCCTATTAGGTTGACTTGTTTTCTACAAGATCGACTTGATTTATCTGTTGGATACTTCAACTTGGCCACTGGTTTAGGTATGGTAGGAGATGGAAACTTTATGCATAATATGGTACTTTTCGAACAAAGTTTCCATCACCTTATTTCAAAAGTGTGTTCCTCTGTTGCTTATGATGGCTTTTGGCATCCCAAACCTCAAAAGGATATTAGAATTGACAAAAACAACAATTCTAGTGTCATTAGTTTTGGTAACTTTAGCTTCCAACCATTTTGAAATATAATCAATTGTAAGTAAGATATAATGAAAGCTAAAAGACAGAGAAAACGGTACTTGAAATCAATTCCTTAAACATACAAAAATTCACAAAAAGAATGGGGTATGTGGCATTTGATTTCTACAGGACAACTTACCTAATCGCTAGTACCTGTTGCATGACTTGAAAAAGATATATCCATCCTTAAACAATGAGGGCCAGTAAAAACCACTCCCTAAAATTTTATGTGTAGTTCTTTTTACCCTAAATTGCCCTCCATAAGCATACACATCACAAAAGTTTAAGACATAAAGTGTCTCACACTCAGGAACACACCTTCTTATGACTTGGTCGGCATAATGCCTCTATAAATAGGGGTCATCCCACACATAGTGAAGGAAAACAATTTTTCATCTAGAAACATTTCTTTCAAAGGAATATCATCTTCCTTTCGGATTAAGTGGATAAGGTGATCAACGACCATGTTCTTTGCCCCTTTCTCATATCTTATTTCTAAATTAAATTCCTGAAGGAGGAGAATCCATCTATTAAAACCTTAAATTTTCTTCCTTTTTGGTGAGAAAGCACTTCAAATATGTAAAATCAAAGTAACTAATAACTTTAGCACCAAATAAGTATGACTGAAATTTTTCTAAGGAAAATATAATAGATAAAAATTCTTCTTGATTATAGGATAATTCAATCAGGCTGGATTTAAAGTTTCTAAGTATAGTAGATAACATGTATAACTTTTTTCACTCTTTGTCTTAGAATTACCCTTCTTACATAATCATTTATATCATACATGATCTCGAAAGGAAGGCTCTAGTCCGAAGGCTAAATCACTAGTAGGAATGTCAAGAGCTTCTTAAGTTTGTCAAGTGCTCTTTGCACTTATCATCGAACTTAAAAGGGACAACTTGTTATAACAACTTGCATAAGAGAGAAGTTATCTTTAAGAAATTCTTAATGAACTTGGGGTAAAAACCTGCATGGCCAAGAAAAAAAAAACAACTTTTTGCATATTTGAGGGTTAAGGCAAAGCATAAATGAGATCAATCTAAGGCTTATAAACCTCTATACCCTTCGAAGATACAATATGCCCTAAAACTATAACTTGATTAACAATAAAATTACTTTTTTTTTAATTAAGCACGAGGTTAGTTTTAATATGTCATTCCAAAATGAGTGTAAGATTCTCTAAGAAATTATCAAAATTAGAACCATAGATGCTGAAATCATCCATAAATACCTTTATGATCTTCTCAACATACTCAGAGACTATGCTCACCATGCACCTTTAGAAAGTGGTGAATGCATTACATAAACTAAATTACATCCTTCGGTAAACAAATTTACTAAATAGGTATGTGAAGTTTGTCTTTTCTTGGTCTTCTAGTATGATAGGGATCTGGAGATAACCGAAGAATCCATATAGAAAATAGTAATATTTATATTCAAGTCTCTCAAGCATTTGTTCAATAAATGGATGGGAGAAATAGTCTTTACGAGTTACAATATTCAACTTCTTGTAGTTAATGCATACTCTCCACCTAGTTTACACATATATGGGAACCAACTCACTATCCTGATTTGTCACAATTTTGATTATAGATTTCTTTAGAACTCCTGTATTGGATTTACCTACTTGCTGTCGAAGATAGGATAAATAAATATAGTATCAAGAAGCTTCAGTGCTTTGTTCTTCCATCATTGAAGGTACATTGTGATTGTCTAGTGGACTTGGCATCCTACTCGAGAAAAATGCGATGCATGCATATAGAAAGACTTATTCCTTGAATATATGAAATTGTCTATCCAATTTCCTTCTTTTGCTCTCTTAATACACGAATCAAGTTAACTTCTTGATCATAAGTTATAATTGTAACAATAATAATTTGAAGGGTCTGATTATCTCCCAAATATGCATACTTCAAGCGAGCATATAATGGTTTCAATGCTACATCAAGCACCTGCACATTAAAAGGTAATAGCCTCTAGTAAGATTCAAGTAACTTTATCAAAGAAAGTTCATACCTTGTAGGAGAGGTTTCTAAAGAATGTAAGGTAATAACCATCTTAATTAGCTCCTCTCCTAAATCAAATCATCAGTAGCTTCCAACTCCAAATGCTTATTTAAAACTACTTCTAATTGATCTCTGTAATTTAACTTAAACATTTCCCACACTGGGATCAATCACATCAATAAAGAAAACAAAATGATCATCTTAAGGATGTTTTATAGCAATAAAAATATTGAAATGAATTATTTCCCCATCAAATTCCATTGTGATGGTTCCTTTATGAACATATACATTAGTTTGGGCCGTATTAAAAAATAGTCTCCCTAGTAAGATAAGTATGGGATTATATGAGATTTCATCATTCATATACACCACATAAAAATTGGCCAGAAACACTAACTTATTCATGTATACCATAACATCCTCAACCACTCCATTCAGATAAGCATTACTACAATTAAATAATTGTATGATAATATAAGTCTTTTTCAAAGGTCCCGAGTTTAAATAAGAATAGATAGAGTAATGCATAACATTAACTGGTTCTATGAGTCTCTTAATTACAGTGTTACCAATCTTATAGGGAATGGTAAACATACTTGGATCCTTATAGTTTAGAGGTGTTTTCTTTTTGAAGATTGCAGAAACATTCTCACCCATCATGACCTTCTCATTACCTCTTAACTTTGTCTTATTGGTACACAATTTCCTAAGGAATTTTATATATCTTGGCATTTATTTGATTGTGTCTAGCAATCGTATATTTACTTCTACCTTTCAAAAAGTCTCCAATATCTCCTTATTCTTTTCCTCTTTTTTATATTTTGCCAACCTATTAGGAAAAGGTAGAGGGTTAGTCTTACCACAATGGGACATTCAAAATTTACATTTGAGCTAGATGAGGATTTCTTTCTTCTCCTAACTCCTTCTCAATCTCATCTTTATTGGCCATCCTTTATAGGGTCCTCATAGGATCCTCAAGCTCCTTACCACTCCTTAAGGTCATTGTGTTGACATTTTTTATAGTTGCCTCATGTTAAGATGGCAACTTGCCTCTACTTTGTGATTCTAAATGGTTGATAGCCACTTCCATCTCCATCCGGCTCTCCAAATTTTAGATGCTAGACCATGTGTCTTGAAATTGAGATATTGTCTCTTACTGAAATTTTTTTTCATCATGTCGGAATTGTAAAGAATTAGTGACAAGAGACTTAATTATATCTTCCAGTGATGTATTTGAGTTAGAAGAAGAAGCTTGTCGTCTAGGTTGAAGTTGTTGTGCACCTTATGGCCTATGTCAGAAGTAGTTTTGTTGCTATTCCCTCTAGAGCTTAGGTTCAGGGAATCCCTCTAATCAGGGTTGTAAGTTTGGGAATATGAGTTGTATTGATGGGAAAAATTTCCCCTGCAACATTAACGTACTTGATGTTTCTTTCTTATAAAGTTGGACACCTATTTGTTAGATGGTTTGCATTTGCACATATATCGCAAGCTTTCACCTATGTCTACTATAACACAATTTTTCTAACAAAAGATATTAGTTCATCTAGATGATTTTCTATGGATGAATTGTTTACTTCATTTATCCTACAAACATTGTTATGGATGCTAAATTGTTGAGTGTTTGCCACTATACACTCGATTAAAGTTCTAGCCTCCATATGAGTCATTTCATATAGTACTATAATACTTGCTACATCTAACAAGCTCCTATCTATAGGCAATAATCATTTGTAGAAGTATTGGATAGCATATAACTTCTTGAAGCATTCCCAATACTCATAAAGGGATTCTTTATGATGTTATTTTATCCTTCAAACCTCTTTCCTTATGACGTTTATATTTGATGTTGAAAAGTACTTCTCTAAAAATAGTCTCTTCTTTTCGATCCATGTGCTTACACTCCTTGAAGGAAGATCAAAAGGCTAATATTTTATGGTATCGTTCGGTGAAAATGGGAAGGTTCTCAACATAATATGCTCTTTTGTCACCCCTGGAGGTTCCGTATTAAGACAAACCACATCGAGCTCCTTAGGATGCTCATGAGCATCCTCATCTGTAAGACTGTGAAAGTTAAGCAAAAGATAGATTTGTAAGAGGTAAGTCGACTTGTACCATGTGTAAGTCGACTTGTCCTTGCTCGGTACTGATAAGTCGCCTTGTTTAT
>JANZLH020000395.1:177747-193045 GCA_026770325.2 Erythroxylum fimbriatum
TCAACTCTCAATGACCAAAAAGTCAACTTTCTCAATTCTCCAATTTTTCACACTTTGTCTCTTTATTTCTTGATTTTCAACTTCCTTTTCATAACCATAACTAATCTACTCAAATCTCGAAGCCATCAAAACTAATTAATTCCTTCCTCATTAATTTTCTTAAGGCACAAAATCATCTATAACACAATTTATATTAAAAAACACTCAGTTCCATTTATTTTAATTTTTTCTAATTTTCCCCCAAAAGTTCGGGATCCAACATTTCTCCCTCTCTTAAAAGAATTTCGTCCTCGAAATTCCAACTTAAGATATCATCAAATACCACATTCTCGTAACTAATTTCTTCCAATGATCCTAGTCACTCACTTTCTTGTCGAATTTCTTATCACACATATTTTCAACTCAATTACACCAAATACACATTCTTCATATCAAATCACTATTTCTTAATCTTAATGAACCTTAATATGGACCAACATCATTTCATTCAATCCTTTGAATTGCTATTCTTATATCTCTATCATTCATCTTATCTTGCAAATACTTACTCTTTTCATCTCACAAAAGCATAGTCAAGTCCATTTGTCCCCAATTCATCAAAAACATTTCATCAAAAACATTCTAATCTCAATTTCATACACATTCTAAAAAAAATAAATCAAAATTCTTATCACCTAAATCGAACAATCGAACAATCATCTTGGTTCTTCAAATAAATTCATCACATTCTCACAAAATTCAATCCTATCTATTTAAACACTTCACAAACATAAGTGCCCATGTAAGATCCTATTACTGGGCTCTGATACCATAAATGTTGGGATCCGGTTCCGAAATCGGGTCCCAGCAGTATGGTCTCAACATCTTTTATTAATCCTTGGATACATAAGTTAGTCAAAAGAAGTCTACGTTAGATGTATAGGAAACATATAATAAGACAATATTATATCAAATAACAAAAAAAGCATGTACCTGTTACATGTCAGATATTATAATGACTCCATCTCTATTATCTAACTCTAAATCAGCTATAACAGTGATATGAACTAGCTCTATGAATGAGTATTTTTCACTCCCATAACAACCCATGCAATAGGACACATAGCCTTATCTCCATCCCTTCCAATTGCACTAACTAATTGTCCTTAGAATTTAGTCTTCAAGAAGCAACTATCAGCTTCAAGTAAGGACCTCAAGTGTTTCCATCGAGTTTTCATTATCGCAAAGCAAATATATAACCTCCTAAATTACAACAATGAGGTATCTTTATTTCTTGACAATTGCAATTCCATAATTGAACCAAGATTGACTTAGTTGATTCAATTTTAAGCTTGTTTGTTGTGAAACATGTATGCTCGAGTATATATGTCTTGATTTTGAAATATTTATCATTATTATCATATGCTACAAATAGCTCATACTTGCATTCTTCAATGCATCCCACTCTAATCTATTTAGACTGACTTTTTTTGTCTCAAATTAAATCATATAACTATTGTTTCATACTCAATATCCATTATGATGTTCCATTGCTTGCTTAATATCTAACACTTCTATTATGCCTTCTAAGTGCCTCCCTAAGCTCCTCTCCACTAGGGTACTTATCACTACAAAGGAAACTCTCATAGTTAGATTTAATCTCTAATGGTTGATGGCCATTTAGAATTAGTACATCAAATAAAGAAACTCTACTAACTAAATTATCATTATTGACATCACACTCAAACCCTATATTCCTATCAGAACCCACATCAACATCAAAGTCAACATCCCCATCATAGAGTTAAACATGTGGATCAGGGTAAACAACCTCATCATAAAGTTAAACATCCCCGTCAGGTTGAGCATTCCTATCAAGCCCCCATCAACATTGAGTTGAACATTCCCATCATGCAAAACTTCTGTTATAGCCAAAATCGGACTGCTAAGTTTGTGTGTTGCATATAAATCAAATTTCCCATTTATTTTTCAAAAATTTTATTAAACTAATGTAATTGCCATTAGATTCAATGAGTCCTAAAGGCTCATTGAATCTAAAACCTAGATCCTTGAAATAGCCATTTTCAATTTGTTGGTACCCAAATTCATTTCCTATATTGCAAATTTGCCTTTAAATAATAACAAAGTCAACCTTATCATAATAACATGATGCCCCTGCCTTATAAGTCAGCTCATGATGTAACTTGAAGTGGTTACTATAATATATTTTCAACCTTCTGTTTTGACTCAATAAAGCCCTGAAAATGACAAGTACATAAGAAAATATGGATTTAGGAATATATACATATATAGGCACATATATAAAACTATATGAACACTAATAGTGACGTAAGAGAGTATATATATAAGTAGGATTATATAATGTAAATTTTTACCACTTCTTGTCTCTTATTTCTTCATAATCATACCATCTCTACCAAAAAGACATTCAAACACATACAAAACTAGAAACCATAATATTTTAGAAATTGTGTCATTAATAAGCTCTTAAAACATGCTCTATGCACACAATATTGTTCAAAAAATATATAAAAGAACCTTAGAATTGAAAAAAGTTCGGTCAATTGTGGTAACAATTTAGTTAAAAGGTAGCTTATAGGAGATGATTAAGAAAATCCAAGAAACATAGATGGTTCACCTAATAAAAGGAAAGAGTATGTTTTGCATAAACTATTAGATGTATAGTTGACATGACCACAACCACTTCTAAAGATCTTGTGTTAGGTGGCTCCGACCATAAGAGGACACCATCACTAATCCAAGCGAAGAGAGAGACCAAATACTCATGCAACTGTGTAATCCCACAATTCTCTTTCTTTTGGAAATTCTTGGTGGAATAGATTTTTTTGCTAGATAATTTTAGACATATATTAGTATATAGATATACTATTAAATGTTTACGCAATAATAATGGCAACGTCATAGATGCTAGTTTATGCTCTACAGCCAATCGCTTTGGTTGTAGTTTAGTGACAATTATTTAAAGGCATTCTTTATCTTATACATATTTAGATGTATATGATAAAGTTTATGGATTAATTGTACATTGCAAATGAAATTATAATTACGAGATTCATACTACATTTATCTATTATTCCTAAATTATTCCTAGTCAACTAAGATTAGACATTGATAGAACGCAAAAAGACTAGCACACGTTATCTTTTTCCTTATGAAGGAAGTAGTCGATCTTATAGGCTAAAGTATGAAGATTCTTAAAGAAACGTGTGATTACTTGTTAGAGAACAAGTTTACTAGACAACCCGATATGAGAAATCCATTTGAAACATTACTTATATGACAATGGAATTCTCATTGAGATGATTGTATAAGTGATCCTTTGACTTGAGGTCACCAAAGTTATCTTGTATAGGGATTGCTATGTTTTGATACTACTTGTGATCTATTTAATCATGGGTCGTTTAATTGGTATTCATTGGATGTAGCATGAAATATATGGAGGTAGTTAAGTGATCAAAATAGGATTCATTACCCTAAAGTAATTAGAGAGAATATTTCATTGTTATCAATTAGTATTAATTCAAGAAACCCTTGGCCAAGATGGAATGACATTTTATAAATAATTTACAAATGTCATTAATTGAATTAATAACTAATGGCAAAGAACTAATATGATTGGACTTAAAATATAGTAGACATTAATTTCATGCTTTATGTCTAATTAAAACATTGTATGATGAAAGGATTGAATTATATAAAAAAAATCATGCACAGAAAGGTTAGTCAAAACCACTTTGACATTCCTAAAAATTTGGGTGATCATGATACGTTGCTAAACGCTAATCTTGATTTATGATTATAAAATTTTAATTGGAGAATTAAAGATAAATTAAAAAGAAGTTTTAATTTATCTAATTCTAATTCTAATTATGAATTATACTTATAATTTATAATCATTACCAACATATTTGAGAACCTAATGAGTTTTACATATAGAATGGGTTGAAGAGAGCAAAGTTATTTTAATCAAGTTGGACTTGATTGTAAAGTTTGAGAAACTTTATGATTAAATATGAAATATTTAATAAATAAGGATCAATATGAGATATTGAATCTTATTTGGGCATAATTGGTATTTAACTAGAATTATTTGTAATTCTAATTAAAGTTTTTAATTTCAATTAAATTACTAAAACGTCCAAAGCTTATTATAAATAGATTTAAACTCTATCAAGCTATCTCTGTAAGAGTTACATAGCTCTCTCAACTCATTATGTGGATACCGTTAGAGGTTAGACATTTGTGCAGCTACAGTAGTTGAGACGGATTGGTTTCGGAAACGGTTTGAGGGATACGACAATATAAAGATCAAGTTTCGAAATAAGTTACAAATTAAGTTTTCGTTTTATTATGATTTGTGTTAATCATTTTATAGAATTAAAGAGATCTTGATTTTTGGGAAATCAAAAGTTACGAAAAAGTTTCGTAAATATTCCGTTGCGATCAGGATCAGATTCCGAGCTGGTTTCACAACATTAGTATGAACTAAATTAGGATAAGTCTAGATGGGAAGAACCCTAAAAATAATGGTATGAATTATAAGATTTGTATACAATTATAGATATAGTTTCACAAAAATCTTATAGGTTAGAGTCAAATTTAATAAAGAGATTTATTCTATAGGGTTTTGATTAAAAAAAGATTTCAATCAATTAACTTAAAGATATAAATTGTATTTCTTGAGAAAGACTTTAATTATAACTTTAAACTTTTTATTGGTCCAAAAACCAAGAATTAATACACGAATCAAAATAATTTAACCTGAGAAAGGTTATAAGATGATTATACATCTAGATATTGATTATCTATTGATTGCTTCGTTCTTGTTTATTGTCTGGTTTATTATTTTAGACTAGTAATTTTTAATCAATGATTAGATAATATAAAGATAATTAATTACTAGTAATTGTAATCCGTAGAAAATGATATTGATATTCACTAAACTATATTGAAATTTCCTAATTGATCTTTAATCTTGCTCGAATTGTGAGCATAGATCAGTAATTTTGTCGCTATTATCATATTCAGCTATGGGGTGGGAGAAGGAGGAACAAAAATTTGTCATAATATAAAACCATGAGCAATAATCTTCCTCTTAAAGCCGTTCATGAACTCTGTTAGAGAGCTCTTCTAAGATAGTCTTAATGACTTGTCTGTGTAGCTCCAAAATATTTTCCAACCTACTCTTTGGAGAATTCACAAGGATCTTGTCTGTATCCGAAAAGGACCTAATGGGTAGCTCAGAAATCGTCATTGACATAGGCCACTTCAGGCCATCAAAAAGCGTTAAAGACTCCAGTCCAAAAGCACAACAGAAGTTGTAGCACGCGCATTGTCCTAGAAAAAACCTTAAAAGTATTCTCGAATTGGACCACCTCAATCAAATAGAATTAATATAAAGTGAGACACGCATCAATTCCATAAGAAAAGGAATGGAATCAAGCTCTACATTTTTCATTTATACACGAGACAAGAAAGAAAGGGACATGTAGTCCTGAATAAGATGCATAGAATGCAAAGTAAATTTTGAAATAATTAAAAATGAACGGACAAAGCTGCTAACCAATGACAGAAAGAAAATACCCAAATTTGAAAGAAGTTAATACGAAAAAGATATATACTAAATGGACATGAGAGCAAAAGGCAAAGCTGTTTTATAGTTGGATGATCACTACCAAAAATTTGCTTACACATGAATAAAGAAATGAAGCTGTACAAATGATGTGCAGATAAAACCACAGAATGGAGTAACAAATGCTTTGGACTTGTCTTATTGAAAAGAATGTGACTGTACTGTGAAGGAAAGGCTCACAAGGTCGCAGATTTACCGTAAGAATCAGAGAGGGTGTAGCAAATGGAGGAAGAAGTTGAATAAGAAGTCTCAAGTTCAGGGCATGGTTGGGGTTCGACAAACTCTGAAAAGCCAATCACATCAGAGCATAGCCATGTAGATGAGGAGGCAGAAGTTGCTAGGGAGACATTAAATAGGCAAATAGAGGTGAAAGGAGATTCATGAATCCCTGTGAAGTTCCCTGGGATAGTGATGTTGGAACCAACAATGTCCTGCAAAGTTATCTTGTCAATCACAGGGAGAGCATTGGGGTCAAAGTTATCATCTGGATGCGACCCGCGATCACCTAGAGCAGCAAATGCAATGCTGATGTTTTCCAGTTCAACATTTGATATGATGATTCTTTTGATGTACCCACCTCTGCCCTTGGTTGTCCGGAACTCAATACCACTAATGGAGTCATATATGTCGATTTGCTCCACATGCACGTTAGAAATGCCACCAGACATCTCGCTTCCAAAGGAAATAGATGATCCTGAAGATGATTGAAGATGAACCCTTCTTATGTGCACATCTGTGGTAGGCCTGTTGTAATCAATGCCATATTCATCCCACCCACTCTTAAGTGAAATGGCATCATAACCCATTTTGATGCTGCTATCCTCTATACATACCTTATTTGAAGAATCTGAAATTTCACAAAAAGCTATTCAGTATAATAAGATTGCAGATTTATATGAAGCCATTCTCTTTTGGGACAGAAAAACCTCTTCTGTACGATTACTTTTCTTTCCGGGGCCACGGCATCAAGTGATTCTTATATTTTATTAGGTTATGTGGTACTACTATTGCTTTTTACGACCTTCTTGATTACAGATGGCATTCCAGAAAAATTCAAACTATACTAATGAATATTCATCCCACAAACCTGGAACTATCCCGATGGTGAAGACAGATTCTGGGCTTGCAGAGACAGAGATATTTTGTACAAGCACATTACTGCACCAGAACCCCATTATAAAAATTTCTAAGCCTGGCCAACAAGTGATGAGTTGAGTTTAATAGGAAAATTGGGATATATTACCAGTAAAAATTACCTGCAATAAACTGGGTGTATGCTATATGCAGGAGCATCTAAGAAGGAAAGATTTGATACTATTATAAGTTCAGAATCTACAAACTCCACAAGATTTGGGCGGCTGTAGTTCAAGGAGTGGGACTTTAACCATTCCCACCAAACTGAGCCCTGCCCATCAATGGTTCCATTATCACCTACAACAGCTTATTAGGGTAAGATCATTCCTTTCCTTACATTGGAAAAGCAAACAGTGTCAGAAGCCAAGCAATTGCAAACTTACCAGTTATGACTACATCCGTCACCTTATATCCGTTTATTAAACTTCTATACCTATCGCCAGGAAGATCTATCCCACGGCCATAGGAAGGCAAGGGTTCAACTACTTCCCAATGAGAGGGATCCTAACAAGCAACAGAAGAGAGTGAGGAAATCCAAGGATGCAACAAAAATGAACTCAATTGATTGAAGATTGTTCCAATCAAAGAATCAAGTGTGGAACCACCTGAGATCCAAGGATGACAGCACCTTTCTCCAAGAAAAGTGTGAGATGGCTGGTGAGATTGAAACTTCCAGTGAGCCACTTTCCGGGCGGCACGTATAGCTGAGCACCACCCTTGTCAGCAAAGGATTTGAGATAGAAAATGGCATTCTGGAAGGCTAAGGTATTTAAAGTTTTTCCATCTCCTACCGCCCCAAACTCCAAAATGGACACACTGTGCGGTCTTGGTTCCAGACTAGGCTTATTGTCACACAATCCACTGCTTCCTTCTCCAACTACAGTTCCACTTGCATCAATCAGTGCCAGCAGTAACAACAATGCAACCTGAAACATTGGAAACTATACTTGAATATGTTGTACAGTTGTAGATTCAACTTGCTCAATAAAACAACACAAAGCGACCTCAGTTGAAAGGACAGCAGTGGAGACCAACCAGACTCTTTCTCCATTTAACGGATTCAGAATCTGCAAGTCCGACTATTTGTAAGCTAGTTACAGACTGTTGGCCGAACCAACCTCCGGAAACAAACTCATAAATAGACAAATTGGCAACTCAACTGAAAGTTGAAATGAGGTCTGGAAACTCCATAAAAGTAGCAAAGCAAACACAACAAAACCCTCCAGAACTAAAAAGCTAGAAGATGCCGGGAAAGGTAAGATGACCAAATGAGTGGCAAGGAACAAGAACAAGGCGAACCAGACAATGAGAAAAATACAAAGAACCCGAAATTCAAGATAAGCTTGCACACACAAAGAGGGAGCACAGGATCGAAACTGAAAATCACCATCTCAAGGGAGGAAGAGAACATCACCAACATGATAAAAATGTGAAGCAATAGCAGTCTATTTATAGCAGCAAAACGAACTGGATTCTTAACAAGATCAATAGACCAATCATTAAGAAGAGCACATAACAAATCAAACATATACTTTCAAAAATCTCGAGCTCATCGACTTAACAATAAAAAGCAAACAAGTTGTTTAGATTTGCGAAAACCCAGATTCATAAAACAAAAGAAAACATACTTACTGGCACCTTCATGGGCTCGGCACAAAAGTGACACCCAAAGGAGACAAGAACAGAGTCCAGTGCAAAACAGTGACAGAAGGACAATTAGGAACACCCCAAAAACACAAGCAAAAGGAAGGAGAGAGAGAGAGAGAGAGAGGGAGGGGAAGCACCAAACACAGACCAGGTAATTGTAAGATTGCGAATTATGAGCATTAATTATATATAAATGAGACAGAACAAAAGAAGGGAGGGACTTAGTACAGAGAAATTAATATTGTTTGAACGTTTATTATTGGTTGGGTAAGTAAGGAAATGACAGCTTTCCATGCAGAAACTGCAAGAAAAAATTAGTATTTAAGAACATGCTGAATGAGTGGGAGAGGGAATAAAGGGATTTCAATAACACCGTATTTAATTTATAGCACTAGCTTTTAATACCATTTTCATTAATAACCGAACGTCTATCGCCGACAAATTTGGTCATTACCATTGAACGCAGGAGGACTAAATAAGAGAAACAGCAGCAGGAAGCACCTCACCTGTTAGTACTGAGTAGAGTACTGACACTTGTTGGGTGACATGGCAACTGACACGTACGCAGTTTATGTAAAGGGCAAAAGTGGGATTGATTAAAATTAAAAAACAATGAGATGGACTTGCGACTTGAGGCAGCGCAGCATGTGGGTTGACAGTACAGACTACAGATAGAGAGAGCAAGAGAGCGGAGTTGGTGGGACCCAGTTCAATCATGTTTGGAATTGCTAGCCTGGCGTCAATCACTTGACAGAACATAACAGCACTACTCCTAAAGTCCAATCCACCGCAACCCAGATCACACGGACAGATACGGTTATGCTCATCGGTCAAATTTTGGTTATAATGAAATATGATAACAAGAAAATTTTACACACTGTCCTTCAATTCAACATTTCAACTAGACAACTTTCTTCATTGATTCAGACAGACGGCTTTGGAAGTCTAAAGAAAATGAATTTACTCAAATTAACATAAAGCAGGTAGCCGTAGCACAGTGACCAGGTACGTTACAATCTTATCATAAAAAGTTTCTACAAAAATAGGGAGGGATGGGATCGAACAAGTTAAAAGTTGTTGGGTTCTGCTCATAACAAGAGTAATGAGCGCCAGCATCCAATGTTACAGGTCGAGGTAAGCTAGCAGAATCCGATGTTATGTCAATAAATATTATGGGACATTGACTTCTAACGCCAATCCTTTCTTTGTCGCCTGCTTGCGTCGATTAGATTGGATTAGTATTTGTGTATTTATTTTAATTGAACGGATTAAATACTTGGCCCATTCTTGTTCTGGATCTACAGGCCTTTCAAATTGGATTTGTTAGCCCAAATTCCATCTCCATCCTTAAACCCTTCACACATCCCCCAACCGATGGCCGCTTAGCCGGCAGACCAACTAATTTGCGACAAAGAACAGAGCCAACACCTCCCGAGCTCCCGCTGTTGCTTCAATGACGCCGAATAAGAAGAAGAGGAAAATCTCAACGTCAGATGTTAAATCCCTTTCAGATGGCTCGGCATCCAAGAAAACCAAGCTCGGTAGCTCTAATGCCTCCAAAAAGGAACTCAAGGAAAGTTTCAAACTTTCTAAGAAACCCAAGTTACGGCATGGCCCCAAGTTCAATAAAACAAATTCTGGCGACGGGAAAAAGGAGATTTTATCGAAACGGGACCGCAGACTCCGCGCCAAGGTTGTGCTGGTTTTGTGTTTGTTTTGCCCCTTTGTTAACTGACTAGTGGGTGTGGGATGTCTCTAGCGTTCCGTGTTCGGTGATTGAATTGTGAGTTTTTTTGTAGGAATTGGCGGAGGCTAGGAAGAAGAAACGGAAGCGACATTACAATCTGGAGCAAGTACGTTAATAACTATATTCTTCATATTCCCTTTGCAGTTGACAGTTCAGGTGTGGGCTTGTCTTAGCTTTATTTATTGTCTCTGACGACTATGGTCTCAAATGATTTCTTCTGTATCTGAAAGGAGCTTGCGTCTCTTTGGGAAAAGATGAGGCACCGGAATATTGCCAAAGAAGAAAGATCCAAGTATGTTATTTGTTCTAGCAAAATTCGGTCGTAGTAAGTTATAATTGGTCTGATAATTTATTATTATTTTCTATCCATTTGTCTGCCTATGATTTCTAGGTTAATTACTGAGGCTGTACAAAAAATGAAGGGAAAGATTCCAGAAATTGCTAGCTCCCATGTATCTTCTCGTGTGCTGCAGGTGGATTTTAGCTTTGACCTTCTTCTTTTCTCTAACTTCACTTTTCTGTTTTGTGTTTCTGATCTCGAATTGCTTGTTTGTAACTTCTTCTCATGAACCTCTTGTATTATTGGCTCTTATTCAGACATGTGTTAAGTATTGTTCTCAAACAGAGAGGGATGCTGTTCACAGTGAACTCAAGCCGCATTTTCTAACCTTGGCATGCAATACGTATGCAGTTCATCTGGTTAACAAGATGTTAGACAATGGTATGATCATGTTTAAAAGAATTGATTGATATGGAAAGGAAATCAAAAGGCTAGTTTTATATGTTCTAGATCATCAAGTAACTTGTTGTTGGTGCTGTTCATGCATGATTTTCATGTCTTCTGACAGCTTCCAAGAAACAGTTGGCTGAGTTTATCTCTGCCCTCCGTGGACATGTTGCATCTCTCTTGCGGCACATGGTTGGATCTGTTGGTATGTTGTATACGGTGCATTTTGTTTCCCAATTTAATGTTAATGCATCTTATATTTTCTTTGTTGTGCCTCTGCTTAAGTTTGCTTTTCCTGGCATGCATTTCCTAAAACATAGTATGTTAGAGTGAATCTTGATCAATCTCTCTCTTATTCTTCCAGATGCATTCTGTATTGCATTTCTGGACTTGTAACCATGAAAGCTTTTGTCATCGTGTTTGGTTTTGGGTTCTGTTAATCTATTGAATGTGGCTTTGAAGTGTGTGCTTGACTTTTTTTAAGTACCTACGTTAGTGTTGTACATCTGGTTGCAATTTTATTATTGCAATTTTCATGTAGTGCCATAAGTTGCTTAATTTTCTATGCAGTTGTTGAGCATGCATACCAATTGGGAAATGCCTCTCAAAAACAAGAGCTTTTGTTGGAGTTGTATTCAACTGAGCTGCAGTTGTTTAAGGACCTTGCTTCACTGAAGGAAACTAAGTAAATGCTTCACAGTTGGCTATTTCTGAATTATCATACTTGGCTGCTTTGACCTTTTATTACATTACAATCATGCTCCTGTTTGCTTCTTGCCATCTAATCCTAGGTTTTGATTGCCTTTCAGGTTGCTAGATGTGATCTCAAAGCTGAGCTTGCATAAAGCTTCAGTCTTACGGCACATGACTGCTGTTATACAGCCAATTATAGAGAAAGGAATAGTCGACCATTCTATCTTACACAGGCTGCTGATGGAGTACTTAAGCGTAGCTGATAAGGTGGTATTAACTTTTAACTTGTACATAAATTCTAGAAAAAAAAATTTAGAAGTCTTCCCTTTCCTGCGAAATTTTTTCTTGAAATTTGTGTCCTTTTTCTTAACCTGTGTTTATTTGTAGTCTTCTGCAGCAGAGATGCTGCAACAGTTGTCAAGTCCACTTCTGGTTCGAATGATTCATACAAGGGATGGATCTAGGCTTGGAATTTTGTGTATCAAACATGGCAGTGCAAAGGTTTGTTTCAGATTTCTGATAGCATATAGTACAACAAATGAGCTGGTGGTTCTTCAATTTGACCATATAAAGTGTGATTTCCGAATTTTGGGTAAGCTATCAATTGCACTTTGTTTTCATTTCATCATATTCAGGAAAGAAAGAAGATCATCAAAGGAATGAAAGGCCACGTAGGCAAGATAGCCCATGATCAATATGGAAGTCTGGTACACTTTTTTTTTTTGGGTACTTAACCTGCATTAGGTGGTTTATTTGTTGTAATTTATTGATGTATCTATTGCATTAAAATCTGAATTTACAAGATTTTGCATTCAAATATTTATGGAAGCCTTAGATATACTTCCATAATCCTAACTTATATGCTTCAACTTAAAAGTTTGTCCTTACAAGCTTTATTTTAAGTTGAAAAATAACTCTCTTTTTCTTGGAATCTTCTCCTTTGAATTTTGTTTTCCTTTTCCTTTTTCTGGGGGAAGGGAGGAGGGAAGAAGGGTGGAAAAGGGTGGGCATGGGCAGAAAAAAGGTCAAAAGACCACGCAATTCAATTGGAATAGAGAAATGGTATGAGAAACTCATGGTTATCAATGTGATTGAGTGAGCTGTGACAGTGTCATTCTTTATAACTATGGTTATCTTAAGGTTCATCAATCTTCTGATGTCTGCACTATCAATTTTTTAATGATTGTCTTCTATAATTATTTGCTAATTTCTTTATTCTATACCCATTATTTTCAGGTGCTTGCCTGCATTTTTTCAACTGTTGATGACACAAAACTTGTAACAAAGGTTCTTTAGTGAACCTTATTGTGATGACTTATTTTAGATAGATTTAGATATAACCATTCAGTGAAGTTTCTTACAAAAATTTTCTGATAACAGATCATCATTAGCGAGCTTCAGTCAGTTTTGAAGGAGCTGGTTTTGGATAAGGTTCTGCTACTGCAACTCTTATTGTTTTCACTGCTATGTGTAATACCTTTTGCAATATTTTATACGTGTGATATCTTGTTTGACTGATGTTGAGTCCCCTTCAAGTTAGTATCTTGTTTTTACTGATCTTGAATCCCCTTCCACTTAACCACCTATCTCAAGGAAGTTTTTTGAGAATTTGGTTTGCTGGAATTCAGTGTAGTGACATTCTTTTGTTGGGAAACTTTCTGAATGTTCAATGAAGCGCCTCAAACAAAAGTTTTAGGACATTATTATTTTTTCATAGCATTCTGCTTTAAATTTTTCTTACTATATTGGCATCTTATCCTCTAGAAATTTTTTTTGTTTCCATATTGTAGAGTGGAAGGCGCCCATTATTGCAACTCCTACATCCCAACTGTTCACGCTATTTTACTCCTGATGATATGGCTTCACTTAATCTATATGTACCCTCCCTTAGTGCCAAGGTAGTTTGAAGTCATTTATCATTTCTAAAACCTTGTTTCATGTTTTCTTTTGTTGGTTCTGATATTCACTGTTGATGCAACTATGATAAGTTTTGCTCTATTGTTAGGGAGAGCCAGAAGCAGATTCTAAAATGAAGTCTGCTAAAGATCAAGAATCTAGTGACAATGAGGACAGCAGTGTGAAAGAAATTACAATGGCTGAGGGCAAGGAGAGCACAAATCCTGATTACCTTCGCTTGGTTGAGGGTGGAAAGAAAGATCCTTCCTTGAGAAGACGTGAATTGTTGGTTGACAGTGGCCTTGCCGAGGTTTCTTGCATCAACTTAAGATACTCATAATTGAGTTTCATTTTGTCATAACAGTGATTTCTTTCTATTTTGCAGAGTCTTGTGGATATATGTACCAAGAATTTGCCGGAATTACTCAGATCAAATTTTGGGAAAGAAGTACTATATGAGGCAAGAAAATCGGTCTTTACCCAAAATTTGTCCAGAACTAGAGATTTATGAAGATTTAACTATTTGAGATATAAGTGTTTAAGTAGCTTAGGATGCTAAAAACTACTTGTATGCTGTTGTCTTTGCTAATGATTGGGCTTATACAATAATTGGTTGCCTAAATTTGTATGGTGTGAAGTGCAGGTTGCCACTGGGGGTTCTGATGACATTCTCCACCCAACTATGAATGACAAGTTGAATAACTTGCATGAGGCGATAGCCTCTCTTGCTGCAAAGTCTAAATCGGAAGAATCAGAAGAGGAGCATGTCCTTGAAAATTTTCACTCTAGTCGAACCATTAGAAAGATGGTGTTGGACAGCTCCAAGTTTGCGACCACTTTATGGATGAAAGGTTTGAAAGGGAAATGTGGGTTATGGGCTGAAGGTCATAGGTGAGCCTCGATACACTTTAGTTTCTGGCATAAATGATTGAATCATAGCATAAATACGATGTCTGATGGTAAACTCTCTGCAGTTCTAAGGTAATATGCGCATATCTAGAGTCATCAGATGCTAAGGTCCGTGAAATGGCCAAGAATGACCTGCAGCCGTTGGTAGATAGTGGCATTCTTAAAATGCGGGAAAGCAGGAAATGAAGCATAAGTTGTTGATAAGCAGCAGGACACTTGATGTGGAAGAGTTACAATAGTGCAGAAGTCCAGAAGTTTTTTGTTTTGTAATAACACCTCTGAAGGAAAATCTTAGGTGGATGTGGATCCTTTCCTTATTATCTAATGGAGCAACAAATTTTGAAAAGTTGATTTCTTTCGAATTGTAAGATTATTACATTCATTCAAAATTAAGTTATTATAAAAAAAACATGAAACAGTGTCGCTCGATCCTCCTGTGTGAAGTCAGTCAGTCCCACCTACAGAGGAACTGAGCAGAATATCTGTTACCTACATACTGTATACATATATGCATTAGCCTTTTTTAGTTTTATTCTTTTCTTCTATCAAATAGATATATCATACATACATACGACTCCTTCCCCAAAATTTTGGTAAAATAAAACAGTTAAATTTAGAAACTACTGGGGACGTTCCAGTAATTTCATATGCAAAAGCAAACAATTCCTTTTCCTCTCTCCCCCACGCCTCAATTTTATCTTCTTCCTCTTCTTCTCTGAAATCTCTCTCTCTCTATCTTCCTCGCAATTTGTTTTCACACTCCATTTTCTGCGTTTTCTTCCTTTTCGTGATCTCGAAAATTCCACACCTTCTTGCGTAATTTAGGTTTTGGTTTTGGATTTTTCGTTTTGTTGAGGTTTTGGTTCATCCACAGACCCGTACTTATGGCGGC
>JANZLH020000395.1:225908-239688 GCA_026770325.2 Erythroxylum fimbriatum
TGATTGAATTTAGGTTTGGGAACAATCATTGAAACGGAGGTGATCTAGACATTGATTCTAGGTTGTTGCCGTATCATATGGTCAGGTTTCCATTTTACATATTGATATGGGGATTAAGTATTACTCTAACTCACTATTTCATCTTATGGTTAGCTGCTTTATAGAAATTGGGAATTGGAGATAGAATTAAGTTCCAAACTTCGGACATTAATTTCCCTCTATGCTATGGAGAAATTGAAATCTTAGATCATATTCTCTTCAAATGTTCTCAAACTAAACTACTATGGAGTGCTTTTCTTAATATCTTTGGGTTACAAGACAATCATCTTAGTTGGATGAATACTTTGACTTAGGCTGGTAATATGAGATCGACTAATATAGAAGAGCAAAGGTTTTTCAAAACTAGATTTGCTATGTTGGTACACTACATTTAGAGGATGAGAAATACCCAACTTTTTGATAAGGCTAAGGAGTTCAAAGAATATGGATGGAATCATTTATTGCTCAAACTAAGGATGACCATTATGATCAATGCTAATCATCTACTCTTATCCAATGCTATTAGATTTCAATTGATCATTTAGAATACAATGTTGTCGGATATATCCAATGTACAGTTTCTTCATTAGTTTTAAGCTCCATTTTTGGAGACGTAACCTCATCCATTATGTAATTTCCAACTTTTGAATGAATTTTTACTTACATTGCAAAAAAGAACATTAATATGCAAGATACATGAGAACTTATTGTTATTTCTTGTGTTCTTCCTTGTTTACAATAGGTTTTCTTTGTTTAAGTATGAACTAATTGAGATGGGTTTAGGTGGGATCATCCTTATACTTATTAACTTAAATTAATTCTTTTGTTTACTATAAGATTTTAGTTTTCTTGATAATTATTGATGTTTACTTATTATATTGAATTGAAGTAGCAAACATAGAAGATTCCATTTTAGATTTCATATATAGGAATCAAATTAGCAAATGAAGAAGATCATACTTGTGAATAGATCAAGGCGTGGATAATGAGATTGCATAGAAATTGTTTATTCTTATCTATTGGTTAGATTTGGTAATTCTTATTTGTTATTTTAGTTTATTTAATGATATATTTCAATTAATCATTTTATTTATTAATTTTGATAATAGTAAAATGGTTAGTACAAGGACTTACAATCCTTACGAGACTGAAATTTGAAGTTTCTGAAACTATAATATAGAAAATTATAGGTGCACTTGCATTAGTGATTTCTTCTAGTATTATTTTGTGTTATGAGAAATATAATATTTCATATCAAGTTGTTGGCATTATTATTTAGGACTAAAATATTAGGAAAGTTTTTATTATTTATTTATTTGTAGATCTTTCTTTTTAGATCTTATGTTCATAGTCGAATTGCAAGTTTATGTTCTTTTGGCTCTGACTGAGAGCATTCCTAGAGGACCACCCGAATTGAATCTGAAAATCAAAAGGAAGTTTCCTTGGAATTTGAGAGAGAGAAACTTGAGAATCCAAATGCAACTACCAAATACAATGGTAGGTAAAGAAGGATCGTACTATAGGGGACTATACTAGATTGTTACTAATTGACGGGTCTAGCATTACTCAACTAAGAGTAAAGGCTAATAACTTTGAGATTAAGCTTAACGTGATTTACGTGATTAATTAGTTGGTGCAATTTGATGGGCTATGTATGTAAGATATGAATGAATAAAAAAAATAAAAAAAAATACTAAGAATCACTAAGGCAAGTGTCCCAATCAATTTTTATAATATAAATAAGTGAGTTGAGTGTCAATCCGAGAGAGAATGTGAATACTAGTAATGACTAACTTTCTATTATCTATTATGATAAATAGAATTATTGATTTAAAGAAAATAAATAACATGAATCTAAATCACCAAATTAAAGCAAAGAATAAGATTAAACAACCAATGATGTGAAATTATCTTCACTTAATGATTAATCCTAGTTCCTTGAACTACCAAAAATTCCCAAGTTATAAATATATTCATTTTTTTAGTAATGCAACCCCTATCCTTAAATTGATTTGACCAAAATCTCAATCAAATCAAAGCAAAATAACAATGTGTTAACTCACTTTATGAATTTGCATGATATATTTCACTTTAACTCAAAAAGATCATGTAGTTCTATCTCTGGTAACCTATATAACTCTAATTATTTATGTAGTGATTTATTGATACATAACATCTCTCATCTCAATGCATAAATTTGAATATTAAATGTTCAATTCTCATTCCTTTAATTCAACACAATATGTAAACATAAACAATTCTCAAGAGAGTTAAAAATTTCATTAAATTAAAGAATCAATTCAAAAGATCAAGTTCTAGGGTCCATCTCGCCAAAATCTATATCCCAATTAGTTTATGATGTGAGAGTTTAATTTAAACTATATAAGAGCATTTAAAGCTTGTTTGAAAAGTTACTTACTCTTTTGATGTGAGAGTAAACACCTTATCATAAATACTCCTAGTTACACAACTAAGCCACTATTTTAAATGGCTACTATCATCACTCTTTAGCTTTAATCTTTTTACTTAGGATAAAGCTTGCATATTTAATTTATTCACCCTTCATTTTTTATATGGGATAATGAAGATGCTTAAAAAAATTCACATTTACTTAATTGTATGAACAAATTATACGAAAAGTATTATGATGTAAGTCAAATATCTATTATCCAAATTAGTAAAGAAAATTAAACTCGACTGAGTCATTAAAGCTTATAAATATTTACCTAAATACTTCAAAACAAAAAGACACTTAAACTCTTAGTAAATTGTTATAATCAATACACTGACAAAGTAACAAAAATCCAAATAAGTATGAGAACTTAACTCCCTTAAGTCCCTCCCCCACACTTAAGCTATAAATTTTACTTAATAAATATGATATATAAGAATAATGAAAATAAATAAGAAAGGAATGGAAAACAAAGTAAGGGGAATTACAATTCCCTTATATAACATAGTAGAACAAGGCAAATTTTGTTGAGATAAGAGAACACAAACATATAATGGTACAGTGTTGAGAATATAAGGCAACACAATTAAAAGATGATGTTGTGTTGTTGCTAAACATTTTCTTTCATTATGAATATGGGTGTGTCCTACAAAAAAATATATCCCTTTTAAATTTTGATGTGAAATATTGTATTTACATAGGAGCATGTTACGCTAGCAATTCATCATTTTCCTCACAAAGTCTTTAAAAGAATAAGTAAGAATATGGGACATGCAAGAGTGTTCTCTAACCTATCAAGCACAAGGTATCATATTTTGATCATGTTATTTTAGGCTACTCTCGGCCTTTCAAGTTCAACTTGATTTCCTCTGACATGTAGGAAGACAAGGTTCATATTACTTTTTATTATGCAAAATCACATTACACTAATTCTAAAATACTAAAACCATGAGAAAACAAGTTAAATTTCATTAAAAATGTATTTCAATGAATGAGTCTAAAACTATGAAAACTTCCTATAACTACTAGTAGAAAATGTATTTCATTGGGTTGCCTACTAGTAAGTGTTTTTTAATAAGTTGATTAGAGTGACTTACTTAAGTTATACCAAGGTGGTTCCTCCCTTATGGATTTAATGCTACCCTTTTCAAATCTATTAACTACCTTAACTTTCTTATTTTGTCTAATAGGTTCATTAGCTTTTAGGGTTGTCACCTACTTCCTTAGGATGGAGTTATTCATCTTCTTCACATCTCTTACCATTAAACACTTCTTTATGAGGCTTGGTATGATTGTTTCCTTTACATCATGGGATAATTTATTGTCAGTCACGTCAAAATAGAGACAAGTATCATGATTATCAAAATTAGATTTTATGGATTCAAATCTCTTAAATACCAATTCTTCATCCCCTACATATAAGTGCTTGATTTACTATATATTTGCTCTCTAATGCTTAGTGATTAATGTTATATTAGGCATAAGTTACTTATTTTGGTTTATATTTTTTTAGGTATAAGTTGGAGGAATAAGAACCAAAAATAAGCTAAACATATATGCTTGTGTCATTCTATTGATGTTCAATCTTATTTGCCTTAGTGAAAACAAAAAGGAGATGAGTTAAAATGAAAACAAGAAAAGGAATGCAAGAAATGGAGTCACAGCAACTTAACATACCCATATAGAGGTGCATATAGCCATATATATAACAAAAGCGATCATATATAGGATTGTTTGAGTCACTAGAAGCGTTTAGAAGCGCAAATGTGAAATTTCAAATAGCCCTGCAACCTACATGATCGTAAGGGGACTTACAAATCCATGTATCTTTGTCTTGTAGTCACAATTTCTATTAAAATTGACATACACGATCACTTTCTCACCT
Organism: Erythroxylum fimbriatum; assembly: GCA_026770325.2. Classification (NCBI taxonomy): domain Eukaryota; kingdom Viridiplantae; phylum Streptophyta; class Magnoliopsida; order Malpighiales; family Erythroxylaceae; genus Erythroxylum; species Erythroxylum fimbriatum. The sequence goes on from JANZLH020000395.1 coordinate 230,285, forward strand.
GTGTAGTTGACCTTGTATTATTACACAACCATAATTTTATGTATAAAAGGGCAATTAAGAGGCCAAATGTTGCATTACTGGGATTAGAGACTAAAAAGGAGGTATATTCCCTTCCCTTTGGAGAGTTGTGAGGAGCTAAACTTCATAATTCTAGTTCAAAGGAGATATCGAGGCTGACAAACATATTTGGGCATTAATTAAGCTAATGATGTTCTTCTTTAACTCTCTTTTGGGATTCACTATGTTATTCTATATTTAATGTTTTGCATTTATGTATGAATGACTTAAATAGACCTACAATATCATTCATGCATAGATTCATTACTAGAATCTTTATTACAATACGCAATCATTGTAACTTTGATTCACTTGTGGTAAATTAATGGTCTCACATCATTAAGGATAACATAGCCCAGGTTAAATGACCTAAGCTTATGTTGTTATTGCTTAGATGCAATTATCATACTAAATCTATGAAGCTTATTAAAGGTTCTCTGGTAGGTAGACTTAATTAAAGAGCTTGTTTTTATTAGATACAGCTTAAGAAAAAACTAGGATTAACAAAGCAACATCATAGAGAATCCCTTTACGAGTATTGGGAATGCTTCAAGAAGTTATGTGACAGCTGCCCTCTTCATAACATCACTAAACAACCCCTTATCAAATACTTCTACGAAGGATTATTGCCTATAGATAGGAGCTTGGTAGATTCAACAAGTGGTAAAGTACTGTGTGAAAAGATTCTCGTAGAGGCTAAAACTTTAATCAAGCATATGATGACACTCAACAATTTAGCATATTCGTAAGGAAAATAAGGTAAACAATCCATTCATAGAACATCATTTAGATGAATTAAATGACATCTTTTATTAGACAAATTGTTAAGATTTATATTGTTATGGAATGATTACAATTAAATTGGTTATAATAAACATTATGAGGCCTCCTCTTGACTTTGAACAAGATTTGTAAAGAGTTTCTCTTCCCTCGTAAAAATAAAACAATTGTAAGAGTTCTTTTTTACTAATGACAAAGAAGAGAAGATGTATGAAGTGCTTTTTCGTCCATTAACAAAAGAAGCTAATAAATTCTTAAATGAAATTTGGGAAGTAAACATGGACCAAAGATTATTTAATCAAACTATTATAAATCAATTTTGTATTTTTCTCTACTTTTTTTAATAAAAATAATTATTATTTCATAATCTCATTGACTAAATTTTCATAATAATTTATTAGAATATGTAATTTATTTAGTAGAATCTTTAAATATGCAAAAAAATTAATCACATAATTTATTGTTCCCGTGTGTCATTCGAGGACCAAAAACTGGAATTACTATAAATAACTAAAAATGTAATCCTTTTAAAGATCATGTTTAGAAGTAGGCACTGCAGATAAGCCTGGCTCAAGACACAAAGGCTCGGGTCGTGAGTCCCAGGCCCTGGCCCCCGCCCATTACCATCTATAGTTATAAGACCACTTGTTTAGTTTCAGTAACTAGCTTTGGCAAATGTATAAAATATACAAGGGTGCCTAAAAAGAAGTTTAGAAGACCACTTGTTTAATTTCAACAACTAGTTTTGTCAACCAAACAACTTGATGAATGGTTCGCAAAGAAATCAAAACTGAGTTTGTAAGCATCTGGGATGGTCTTTGAACCAAAACTCCAAAACCACCAATCTCAAAAGGTATAATTTGGAACATCATTGTTCTTGAAATTGAATGTTACCTCATCTGATAAACAAAGGCTTGTCTGGCAATTTGCTGGTTGCAACGTCACAATTTTGGAAATATATGCATAATTTCTCCTTTTCCTGCACAAACTCTCTAAGGATTATGGCAGAGAAAGCTAAAGGTTTCAACACTAAGAAATTTCCTTGTGGTTACAAAAGTAAAAGAAAAAGCTTAACTGGCAGTGGTTTTCTGATCCTTTCAGCGAATGATTTCTATAAGATAACAATAACAAGCAGTACATATAATCATTCAAAGCTCAGATTCAGCGTCTTGATGCTGAACTTCGACAATACATCTCTGCCCACTACATGAGCCAGAGTTTGACTTCAAAGTTCGTGAACTTGGAGATTAATCTATTAAAAAACCAGATGAATCATTGCATTCTTGAAGATTCTCAAGTACGAATGGCAGGCCAAAGCATACAGAATTGCACTTTTACTAAATTGTCAAATAGCACACGTCATCTGAACAATTGTGTATGCAAAATAAGCAGTCAAGAAAAGTTTTAAAGGAAGATCTCAGAATTGAAACAATCATCTAAAATACTAAGAGAAAAGGCGATTATATGTGAATAAAAAGGGAGCGTTTAATCATTGGACAGCAGTCTTTCCCTTATCCGCTCCCTTCAGTCTTGAATATATCCTGCTTCTCATGAACCAAATCATAAGTTGCATGAACACCAACAAGCAAATAATACAACAACATAGCTGCACTGCAGACAACGAATCTAAGGATTGCCACATGACCAACAGATCCAATTAGAAATAGATTCATCGCGATTGACAATGATGGCAACCATGGAACAAGAGGAACACCCCATACCTTGGGAGCACGTTGCTTTGGCAGCAAACCCATCCCCAGAGTCCCAAGAAACCAAATAACTGAAGCCACCACACACCCAATCCAAATATCATTTCCTGAGCTCCAAAGTACACTGATTGCTATGGAAGATCCAATAACAACAAATAGGCAGAAGAGGAATTTAACTACATCTTTTTTGGAAGTAACATTTGTCACATAATATCGCCTCACAAGTAATGCAACGGCCATGAGCATAAAAGTGAGGAGCGTGCTAACAGAAAAAATACTGGATATAACATCCAAACTAGAGAAAAATGCCACAATTGCACTGAGTGTTGTTGTTAAAAGAGTGGCATAGATGGGTGTTCCGGTTTTTGGGTGAACCAGAGCAAACCAGGGAGGAATCATGTGAGATCTTGCAATCTGAGTGGTGTATCTACCTTGTCCAAGAGATCCGACTAATAAGCTTGTTGTCATTCCCTTAAGTGCACCTATACTCACTAAATACTTGGCCCATTTCATTCCAATTTGAATAAAAGCCACTGAATATGCAGCACCGGGATCAATATCGGTATATTTCACCATGCTGGTCAGTGACAAAGCCATCAAACAATATATCACAGTGATCATAGACATAGATCCAATCAAACCAATCGGTATGTCCCTTGATGGTTTTTTGGTCTCTTCAGCCATAGTTGCAACCATATCAAACCCTGTATAAGACCAATAAACTACTGCTGCAGCATTGAAAACACCCTTGGCACCATATGGAAAAAAAGGTATCAAATTTGAGCTCTTGGCGTGGATGAAGCCAACGATGATAATGAAAACAATCACTATGGAACTAAGAATAGAACTGATTAAATTTAGTATGGAAGTCTTCTTTGTGCCAGTCATTGCTATAGTATTAGTTACCAGAAGGACAACGACAGCTATAGGGTCTAAAAGATTGAACCCTTCAGCAAGAAAACCAACTCTGATCCTCAAGAAATCAGGGTTATCAGAGTTGATCATACTTGCAAAATACGAGGTCCAAGATCTAGCCAACCCAGCAGCCCCAATAACAGCCTCCAAAAGTATATTTCCAGCGGCAACAAAGGCAACAAAGTCACCCAATTCCACGCGAAGAAACGAAAACGACCCCCCAGCTACAGGAATCTCAACAGCAAACTCAGTGTAACAGAACACTGAAAGCAACGCCGAGAGACCCGAAATTGCATAAGAGAGAACAATGGCTGGACCTGCGTGTTCACGAGCTTCTTGGCCTGTGACAACAAAGATGCCAGACCCAACAACGGAGCCAAAAGCCAACCACATAAGGTCCCACCAGGTGAGGCACTTCTTCATTGGGTTCTCGCTTTCTTTGCTTAGAGTGAACAGTTCAAAGTTGTCGCTGGAGCGAGAAAAAAGACGATCTTTGAGACGAGGGACTGTCTCAGACAGCGCAGTTCTATAAGTGAAGAAGTCCTGGAAAGAGCGTTCTGGGAAAAAATCTTGCTTGCTGAATCTCCAGTAACTCTTCCTCGGTAGATCTTGAGCTTCCATTATTGAGTTTGCTTTCGAGTATAATAGTGGGTGAAGTGTGTTCTCTTCGGGTGCTGATGATGAAATTTGAAACATAATAGAGGAAAAGGTTGGATCGGGGGCTTAGTTCGGAGTGCAAATCTGGGAAACAGGTCAAATTCATTCATTAAGTTTAGTGAATCTTGGAATTCAAAAGGACTTTGTGTCTTCGATTGCTTACGAAGGAAAGTTCCTCGCTTCTTCGCAAAAACTTCAACATTCCAACTCCGTCATCAAACCAAAAACCAATCAAATGCTCTTACTCTTAGACCAGATCAATTGTTCCACTTTTAATCTCAAACGTGCGGATGCAATGAGTTAAACCCGAGTAATAACAACAAAAATGAAACAGGTGATCTTATTCTTAAGATATGTTTGTGATGTTTTCCAGTTCTGTTGCTATCCGAACATGGTCAGACTTTTGGCCCCCATGGTGTCTTAATTTATAAAAGCATGTAAACTGTCCTACATTTCTTGTTGGTTTTGGTTTACAAATAGGGGAACAAGAAGATTTACAAAGAAAAGATGATTTTGTATTACTCACCTGGTTTTCTCGTCCACGACTCTCTGTTTTCCCAATTAATTCCTCGTTCGATTTCTTTAAACCTTATATGCAAAGCTCTAGACGAGGCAGCTGAGGTCGTGATTCAGCCGAGTGATTTAATTCTCAAGCCTTTCTATCCAAAACACACGTTGTATGTATAGTTGGTAACGGGGAAATTACTTATTGTATATGTTTGGCAATCAGTTGATTACATTAGCTGTTAGCTGATAGCTGATTTGACCAGCGCATTATATTAGTTATTAGTTATTTGATGTTTGATAAAATTAGTTGTTTAGTATTAGCTGTTTATTTATAAAATGACTTACGAGAACATTACTTTGAAAAAATTATAAGAGTATGAATATTATCTATTTTAGTATTTCGTTGAATATTATTGTAGGAATTTAGTTTAGATATTTAATTATACAAAAATAACTCTAATAAAAAACATATAACTTATAATAATAATAACAACAACAACAATACTAATAATAACAACAATAATAATAATAATCTAACGTTAAATTTTTTATTAGTATTTTTCATATAATTTGTATGAATTTTATTATTTAATAAATTAAAAATAACTTATAAGGACATGACTTAAAAAATTTATAAGGTCAAGATTAAATATTTTAATTTAAATATTTAATTTCACAAAAATTAAAATTTTGACAATAATAAAATCGAACAAAAATTAAAATTTACAAATGTTTTGTGCATAATTCATAAGCATAACATGGTGGTTATGCTTATGACATATAGTTGATATTTACGAGAGTTATATATCTTGCTCGAATGAGTCCTCAACAAATTAAGAAGAAAATGAAATGGTTGATATTTTAGTGTTATGGTGAAGTAGTAGAGTGGAACGTGTCAGTGCAAGTGGTTGGTAGAATTGGTTTTTCACTAGTCATAAGCAATTGTTTATATGAAAACACTGCTATTGAGTAGCTTTTCAAAATTCAGCTTTTTGGAATAAATAAGGTACTTATTCATCTTCTCACCAAACAAGAATTTCAACTATTTGACCATGTCAAACAGCTGAAAGACTTGAATAAGCTAAAAAGTGGTTGATTTCTTATTCACCAAACGCAGCCTATGTCTTTTGAAACTTTCAAGTGCTTCATACTATTTTTGTAAAATAGTTATGTTACAGTGTTGGGGGGACTGTAAATGGTATAGGCACGAAGAAAATATACATGGAAAATTGATTGACTTCCATTATGATCAAAGTCATATTGTCAAATTTTGAAAGCACACTATTGGAATTTGTTTAGAATGACATTTATGGTATCTTAGGAAAAGGGAGAGGGCTACGTCAATCCCACCTCTTTCCTTTTTTCACTTATTTAATTGGCTAATAAGGCAAGTTTGGTCATATACCTCTATGTTATCTTCCATCTTCAACCAATAACACGAATAAGAAAAGAGCAAAAGCATCCATTAAATTCTTGAGTGACTAACACATTGTGAATCATATCTCTCCTTCAAAATTTGATTTCATGAGGCATCAAAGCTTGACACATACAACTAGTTACCTTTTGTCATTAACAACTTTTATCACTAGGTTAAAATTTCCATAAAATATCATCTTTCATTTATTAAACTGTCTTAATATAGGTGTTCTCCAAAGGTGTCAGTACTTTGATTTGTTTTAAAAAATCTAACTCAACTTAGGTGATGGCATAAAAAGCCTTAAAGAATTATTTTCTACTTAATACATCAACCACATAATTATCCCTTTCCAACTTTTGCACCTATACAAAGCCATATTTATAAGAAACTCCTACAACTTAGCTTATTTTTACAGAAAATTTATTCTAAGTCCTAAAAAAAGGTATTAGCAACATTAATTGTACGAACTACAAGACTAGTTTCTAATAGGTAAACAAGCCAAGTTTCAAGGCAATGAAGCACTTCCATCATCTCCTTTTCATATGTCAAATATCATTGCTTGACATTGTTTAGTTTCCAACTTTTGAAGGCTATATAATGGCCTTTTAACACTAACAAACCACCAAGGTGTTTGTTATAACCATTATTGTGCACCTTAAACTGAAGATGAAATGCGGATCTTAGGACATGTTCAGTTGAAATGATAGCCTTTAATTTTTTAAAAACTTCTTAGCATAATTTTAATTAGCACCAAACTTTCTTGTATTGATTTCTTCGAGTATCTTATAATGAAACAATGATAGTATTTCACCAAACTAAGAAAGCTTCAAAGTTCATGCACAATTGTAGGAACCTACCAATCAATAGTATTTTGTACCTTTTTTAAGGTCATCCACTCTTAAACCTTACTCACCAAGTATCTAGAAAACTTGATCTCAATGATCAAAATTGATTTCTTTATTTTATGAAGAGTATAAGTTTTCATAACTATTTAAACACTTGTCTTAAGTTTTATAAATATTTTGCAATGTTAGTTATGTACAACACAATATCATTCAAGTATACCAATTTTTTTTATAAATTCATACAACACATCGTTCATTAAGTTATAGAAAGTAACAAGATCATTGTTAAAACAAATAGTATCAACAGGAATTATACCAAGTTAAACGTGTTTTCTGCTCATCTCCCTTAGTAATCTGCACTTGCTAATATCTACTCTTCATGTCTAACTTTTCAAACACCAAATCCCTCCATTATATGTTCATTAAGACTTAAACTAAGGTTGAATATATATTTTTTATTATTACCTTGTTTAATAGATGATAGTTTATGCACATGTGCAATTCTCCATCTTTATTCTTTTAGAAAAGAACACCTTAATGGGCTTTCGATGGTTAGATGAACCTTGCCTCCAACAATTCACTAAATTATTTTCTTAACTCCATTAAATTTAGTAGAGACATGTGATATATAATGAGGAGGAAGAGTTTTTGACAACTCTTTAGGAATCACTTCATTAAATTCACTCAATACTTTTGCAACAACATATGGAAATTCCTCCACATGGTTTTCATATATCTCCCACTTGGTTATAAAAAAGTTTCCATAAATTAATGTTTTTTTATTGCTCATGGTTTAAACATATATCACCTTTGTTGTTTCTGTTGCTCCTCCTTTAAAGCAACAACTATTGATAAAAGTAAGAATTTTGTTCTTACATTATCATCTTACCTCCTAGAAATGAATATAACAACACCTTCAATACTTTGGAAAAGTTGTTGCCAAGTGTTATCTCCAAATGGCACATAAAAGCGGGTGAATTATGTGTGTTTACATTTTTTCCTATTTTTAAATTGATGAATGATTATAGTAAATTGATATAAAACAATTGAGATAACAAATTTAAAATTATATAACCTTTTAGGTTTTTTTTTTCTCATTTAATGCTTGACCTTTTAAAGTTTGCAATTTAGTGACCAACTCTTAAACCAGTATAACTCAGGTTAAAATGTTGGATTTTTTCAGTTATTTTTTAATGTGGCTATTGGATGGACACCCACATAAATTTGGTGGATATGTCAAATCAGTTAAAAAATAATGAAAATAATATTTTGACCTGGGTTGTACAAGTTTTAAAAGATTAGTTACTAACTTTAAAAATTTAAAAGATTAGACATTGAATTAAAAAATATTAAAAGATTAAATACTTTCAAATTTGTTATTCCAAAAACTACAATAATAAACACAATAAAAGTAAAAAATAGTAGGGAAATAGCAACAAATTGATTTATGGTGGTTTAGTCAAACAAACATTGACCTACTTCCACTCCCTAAGCTTTATTTGAGATTGTTTTCTTTTTTCCTTTAATAGATGAAAAGCATTCTTTTATACAACATCTTCATTTTCACGGGTGAAGAGGAAACCTTACAATTGTCTTTCTTTTTCATGGGTGAAGAATAACCCTTTACAAATCTTGTTCAAAGACAATAGTAACTCTTATAATGTGTATCCTAAGCAATTTATTAAATTGCAACAGTTGCGCATCCATACATAATTAAAATTTCTTCTCTTGCTCATAATAGTGAACAAACGCTCAATATGTGTTGTATAATACAAAAATACACTCTCTATCCTCTCAAGGCTCTTAGTAAGTCTCTAATATATCAAACCTCTTTCCTATAACTCATGTGTGGTCTATTTATACTAAAAATAACCTAAAATGGTTGTTAGAAACAAAAGCTTAGCTTTACAATAGCTAGTAACAGAAGTATTGGTCGACCATTATGGTATGTTGGTCATCTAACATGTTAACAAGTTTATGGTACATGTTTTTAAAAGATATGGGTTAACAATATTGCCATACTAATTGATCAATCTATCAAAGACCCCTATATTGATTGCTCAAATCCCCATATTGGTTTATCAAACTTCCTGAAACAAGTTTTTCAAAACTCTTCAAGTTCTCTCAAAGATCAAAATACGCTCATTTGAAAAAAACTTGATTAAAAACTACTTTAAAAATTTACCAAATTTTTGTTTGAAGATTAAGAGATTTTCTTAAATTAGACAATTTAATTTAAAAGACGGCCTCTGTTAATATTTTGTTAATGTGACTGAAGAAGTAACGTAAATACCAATATTTTAAGAACCGGACCGATGACTGAACCGAAGAAGCAACTGATTCAAGGATCAGTGGTTCAACCGGAATTGAACTGTGATCAAACTGGTGACTAATAAATATAAATTTTATTTTATATATTATATATAAGATAATTTTCAAACATACTATTTAATTATTTATCTAACTTAAACCTTCAAACTTCAAAACATACAAGTTTTTTTTTAAGTTCACCAACAC
>JANZLH020000395.1:295387-305548 GCA_026770325.2 Erythroxylum fimbriatum
GTAACTAATTAATTAACTATATTTTAATTAATTATAATGTAGTTAATTAATTAATTATAATATTTTAATTAATTTTATTGTAATTAATGAATTAATTATAATAATATTAGTTAAAGAATATCAAACCTTACTAAACCAGAAAAAAATCAAATATTTCTTTGGGTCATAGAGTAGGAATAAATAATGGTGGCAAAGATACCATATTAAAGAACAAAGGATATTGGATGAATGACTTTCATTCCTCTCATAATGGAGAGAAATGGAGCAATGTCCAAAAATTAAGAATGAAAGAATAAGCCATCCAATATCCTTTGTTCTTGGCTTCACTCCTTGTCTGCGGACTTCAATATTCTTTAATGGACCTCTAGTTTTTTTGGCCGTACTTCTCTTAAAACTTTTTCTAACTATCTAAGCCCATTTTTATACCTTTCTTATCTAGAAGCTTGTGTAATTTAAGTTGAAGCTTAATTCCCATTATTTTTCATCTTCTTAAAATGATTCATTCTTATATTTGTACCTTTATCTATGAAATAAAATAACATTTAACACTTGAATAAATGTACATTTCTTGTCTTTACTTTTTTTTGAAAGGTTTGAATTACCCCAAAGTGTTTGTTCTCATTTTTCCCCTTTAAACTCTCTCGGTCATTGATGTAGATCTCAACTTGATATTCATAAACTTGCTTTGGTGACAATGGAGCAATGTAATCAATTTGTCATTCATAAAAAAAGGAATACATGTCCTATTTAATTGCCACGAAAGCCTAAAAAAATGTGTCCTGCTTGTATAGGAATTACATCATACAATACCTCATCAAATCACCTCCCAGTCAAGAAAGAATCCAACACCTTTTTAGTCACCCTAAATTCCTCAATGTCATTTAACTATTTTAAGATGTATCATTTATGATGTTTCATGGTTGGCAATTTTAACTTCTACACCAAATTCACACCAGTCACTTTAGCACAATTCTCTTTATTTATGATCATATTACACACCTATTCCTTAATGACACATCTAGCATATAAAAGATTTTTCTTTGCTTATATGCTCAACACCCTCTTAGTGACCAAGAACCTTCCTCCTCTTGGCCTCAAAATACACTTATCATCATCAGCATCTTTCAAACTAGGCTTATTGGTATCTACCTTATCTTCACTTATAGCTACATACTCTCTATCCTCCCCTATCATCATCACTCTCTTGTAGGGAGTGTAGCTATATATCCTCCCCTAAATATATAAAGTACTAGATATATCAACCTAGTTGTTGAAGATAAATTAGTCTTAGCTTTCACTCTATTTGATGAGTGCACTTTTGGCTTAGTCATTTCATATTTTTGCTTTGGAGCTCCATTTCCTCTCTACTCCCTTAGCTATTCTATAATGAAAAACGTGTACTCAAAACACCAAAATTGTTGACATACCTGTTTTGAAGTTACATCTCCACCTTCATAACGATATATATCGCATCCTTAAAGTTCATGTAACTGTTTAATTTTACAATATTGGCAATTGCAAAGTTTAACCCATAAATAAGTTATGTCATTTTCATTTCTAGTTTAAGGCCCCAAATTATACCCTAGTAAAAATGTTACATGTTCATGAAAGTAAATATGATAGGTGTTGAAATTATGATATGATTGTGAATTATGTATGTCTTAAATTTTGGTTTGATGTACCACAATTAGTAACTTGGAATTAATTGGTACCATTAGAAAATTGATGTATTAAAATGTATATTTGGACTAGGAAAATTATCAAATGGCAAGATAAATTGGTATATGAAAATTAGTATGACTAAGCCTATATATTGAATGACATTTGGCAGCATTGGTTGAGTGACAAATGGCCTAATAGAATTGTGACATTTAGTAGCTTAAATGGAGGACAAGTAGCTCACTTCTATGTGTGACATGTAGGTTGATTCATTAAAAGACATGTGCCCTTTCAAATTTATGACACCTAGCACTAAACAAGTGCTAAATCACTCAAGCTCATTTGATGTTTCTGTTGCATTTTCATTATCCTTTGCTCCTCTCCATCGAAACTCTCTCTTACTCTCATAAACTCTTGGATTTTTCTTCAATTTGGATCACCATCACTTGACATCTTTGCAAGATGTTGCATTAAGGAAGCTAGATCTAGTTATCTTTTATGTTGTCTTTTTGGTGCTAAGATTTTCACCTTGATCTTAGATGTGTTCTGGTTGCTTGGAAGGGCTAGATTAGCTAGTTCTTTAGAGTTAAAATTCGAAGTTAAGAAAATAAAGGAATGCTAAACTTGATTGCATGCTATAATATGAATTATTTGATGCCTGAATTGGATAAAATATGTATTGAATTGATGATGAATTGAGGTCTGGAACATAATACTTGTTTAATAGTTTTTTCTTTGGATGTTAATACCTGAAAGATCATGGACTGTGAGATGCTTAATGAATGATTTTTGAATTGGTTTGGACATGAACTTGATGAGGTATTGAAGTGTGAATAAGGTAGAATTGAAGTGAAAAAGTTAAGTTTTGGAAACAAGTTAAAGGTTGTGGATCGTGGGATTTATATGGCACTTTCCCACAGTCGTGGGAAATGATTTAGAAGAGACAAAGGTGAGTTTTGTACATTTTTTAAACTATATAAGGTTAAGGAACTTTTTAATGGTATAATTGGACTTGATTAAGGTGTAAAATGAACCTAATTTGATGTTGAATTAGTTAATTAAAGGTTGAATAAGGTTTGGATTATTAATTGAAGTAAGAACTTAAGGAAGGTGTTATGTGATAACAAAGTATCTAATTTTAGAACTTATAAGTTGTTAAAGGAATGAAGTTCACTTATGAATACTAATGTGATTTAAAGAACAAGAGTAATGTGTCAGTGGTGAATGTTTGTGAATTGGGAACTTATGTGAATACATGTAATGTGTAATTACTTAATATATTCATTGGTGTATTATTGCAAATGTTTATGTTTATAAGGCATGTTAAGTTTGATCAAATGTGAATGAATATGTTAAATTTGAGCAAAATGGAATGAAGTCATATGTTATGCACTACATCACTTACATGTGATTCTTAAATCCAAAATGTTTTGTTTTAAAAACTGCCAGATCCTGGTCATGGGTAAATATGCATGCTTAGAAGGGTCTGTAGCTACTCCTGTAACTTGACAGTATGGTGTCCCCTATAACTTGACACTACGGTGTCCCTTGATATTTGACACAACAGTGTCCCCTGATTGTGGGACATAAGTCTCTCCTGTTCTGTGATGCCAATAATAGGTATCTTCTATTCTGGTCCCGTTACCCACTTCTGTAAAAAGAATTAGTAGGCTAACTTGTTTTATGTTCTAATATAAGCTAAGCTTTGTTCTGATACAACTAAATTATGTTATGATATAATCAAGTTTTGTTTTGACACAATCAAGTTATTTTTTGATGTTTTCAAGTTCTGTTTTGATATTATGGTATTATGTTCGGATAATTGTATCTTTTGTTCTTAAGCAATTAGTATATCTTATTCTGATATGTTATATTATGTTCTAATGCAAATAATGTTGGATTGTTCTTTCATTTGAACAATTAAAGGTTGTATGTGAATTGATATGATTTAGTGCATGTAAATGCTGGACGACTGTTAGAAATAGTTGCCAAATTATATCTTTTATAGTTATTCCCCACTAAGCTATATGCTTAGCACAGTGGTTTTGCCTCCATGCAGGTTCTGATAAGAAGATCTAAGACTGGGAACTGCAATGGGTAAAGAAGGATGTGTTTTGTTTTGGAAGATGTATATTTGTGTTTATGTTTATGTTTTATTTCAAAGTAATGATACATGTTGTATTTTGTATTTTGTTTAATGGTTTGTAATAACCTTAATACAAGATGGATTTGGAACTTGTGGCATGTATTTGGAATAGTAGAATTTGTTTGATATGTTTTGTTTACAACAACATCTAATTATATGTAATGTATGTTTGCTTGAGTTTTCTGAAAGTGTTTTGGATTGTTTGGCATGTTTAAGTTTTGTTTTGTGTGGCATTTGCATATCCTCCTAGGGGGTGGGTAGGTGTTACATAGATGATGGCAGAAAAGGATATTATGGTAATGAGAAATTATGCATCATTTAGTACATGAATTTTGTGATGCCTATGCAAGCTATTCTTCCTAATCAACCTCATTACAAACATGAGCATTCAATTGATAGATGTAATTCCATAACCTTTTAGAGGCTATACATTTAAAAAATAAGTGGTCCCTAGATTCATCATCATTATAGCAAAGCTAACAAATAAGTGAGATAGGGAAGGAACTCCTAATTCTATCCAGAGTTGAGAGTTTATTTTTAATGGAAACTTATGCTATAAAAGCCAACTTAGGAGGAATGCATTTGTGCATACCAATTTCCTCCAATGAAATTTCAAAGCAGGACACCAGAAGATTTGATAACATGATATATTATGAAACAAATAAGAGGAGTTTTTGGTCTAATAAGCAACATCTTTTCTATGTAGATTAGCATCTTATATAAATTTGAAGTCATTTTGTTTCATAGACCATTCATTACCATTGATAAGATCATAAACTTTAGATATAGGCTTCATTAGATACCTTATGCGGAAAGCTTGAGGGAGCAAGTATAAAGGACTAGCCTTACACCAATTATCATACTACAACTAAGTTGAATTGTTGGAGCTCGTTTTCAGAGCCCAACATCTGGAGTCATAAACCTTGTGCTTATTACCCTGTAGGGTCATTAGTCATCATTCCACAAGGGTGGTGTGCCCACACTAGTCAATCACCAAAATTACAACTTGACTTCTTCAAAGAAATTGTATCTCTAAGTCTCTAGTTTGTTTTGAAGTAAGAATCATATTAATCGGAGCTCTATAGATCAAGATATGCTTAAAAAGCCTAAGTGTGTTCATACCCCAATCACGCTCTCCTAACCGACCCCTCACTTTCTCTCCATAAAACATTCCCAAATCAACGCCAAAAGATACAATTTTTTTTGAAGAGATAGATACATGTGTTAGAAATCTACTAGTTTAATAATCACTTCATTTGGAGGTCGTACGAGGAAGTTATGCCTGAAAGAATTGAACATGTTTATAACCTCAATCATATTGAACCTATCTTGGCGAAATTGCCATAACTTTCAATAAAGATGTCTTATTGAGTTCGTTCTTCGACTACGTGAAAGAAGACTTTTATGTCTACAACTTTGATGAAGACCACAAAGTGAGACTCTACATCTAAAATGGTCAAAAATGTGATTTATTGAAGCTTTCCCGTGAATGTCCATTAAACGGACATACATGTCCGCCTAATGGACATAGACGAGCTTGGGAGACAATTTTCACCCGAGAAGGTCCGTTGAATGGACCTAATGTCCATTAAACGGACATTGGTGAGACTGGGGGTCCTTTTTCACCCGAGATGGTCTATTAAAAGCCTCTTTAACGGACATAGGGGTTTCCCAAACCCGTCCAAAGCTTCTCTAATGCTTCCTACATCCAATCTAACACCAAATTTATCTCATAAAACTCTCAATTCTCAACCCATTTGGTTCATCAAATCCACAATTTCCTATCACTCTCCAATAGCTGTCCTACACACATATCTTATGCAGCATCACAACTTGTAATGATCATGACTTTCCACTACGATATCCAAAACTTACAAACTTTATATCATTGGAAAGCTAGAAAGATCATCTACAACTTCCAAGCAAACAATTTTTAATAGTTCTACCTAGATCATCCCAGATTTTTCCTTGAATTCAGAACACAATTCTTACCCTTATGAAAACTTGAAAATAGCAATGTAAGAACTTGAAAAGCCATAAACAAACATAATGTATATGTATTTCATTCGCATCAAAATAAGAGTTTTACAATGCTTTAGTGGGCATTTCGAGCTACCTTACAACATAATCCAAAATACAAACTTTGCAAAAATAATAAATTTTCAAAATGTAACTAAAGCCTTGTTTTACAAAGTCTAACTTCAAAAGAACAAAAAGTGCAAATTAGAGTGATGCCTTGATGCTCGACTCGATCACTCGGTATCTTGCTCATCGCCTGTGGATGGGAAGGAGTGGGGGGTGAGCTTAACGCTCGTGGGTAACACTATTATAACTAATAATAAGTAAAAATCATTGAAAACCTTCATGATCATAGCAATTTCTCATAAAAATCCATAAAACATATATTTCTCAACTTGTCAAACCAATTCACAATTCACATAACTCAAGCATTCATCAAACTTGTCAACACATGTAAACCCATAAGTACATCACAATGTTTTGGGCAGATCTATAAACATGACAAACTACACAATTCACCATAATGGTCTTGTGTAATCGTAAACTTGAGGGAGTCCATAAAGGAGCTCTATACCACTAGCAGGCAGGCGGGGGAAGCCTTAACTTGGTCAACGTGCACGTGACAATTCTTGGATGGACTACACCAAACCCATATAACATGTAATTCATGAACTAAAAATATTTTGCCCATATGGCACATTTTTGAAAACTTGTCTTTCATGAAGATGACATATTTCACTTGCATTTCCATCATCATTTCACAATTCAACAACCACATTCCTATACCAAGCATAAAAGCTAATTTTCAATTAAATCAAAAGCAACAAATACAACAATTACGAAGCAATTAGAATTCATTCCCAAAATTCATACACAACAACATATGGCAAATTCCCAATTATTTGAAGAACAATAAATGCACATTTATGAGATAGTTGGAAAAATCATTTAATTTCATTTATTTGAAGAAAAGTTATAGCTTATAAACTCAAGTATAAAAATGTAACCCACCTTAGTTTCCTTGCTTGAAAACTTGCCCAAGGATGTCTCTCCTCTTGCTCATCTTGTCTCTCTTGATTTTCTTCAACATTGAACAAAAACCCAAATCAATAGAATTCAAATTGGAAAACCCAAGAACCAAATGCATGAAATTGATCCTAGAATACTTATACCCATACATTTCCTTAGCTCTTTGAACCACAAACCTTTCAAAACTCTAAAAGATTAAAATCAACTTACCTTGAATCTTCACCCAACAATGATTTTCTTGGCTCTAATGGAAGCTTTAACCTTCCTCTTCCCTTTTCCCTTCTTGATCACTCTCAAAATCGTTCTTGAAGGTTAAGAAAAATCAAAACCTAACATAACTCTTCTTTTTCTCTAAACTCACGAAACTCTCTCCCTTCTTTCTTCAATTTCGTTTTCTCTCTCTTCCAAATGCAAGACAAGTCTTCTTTCTCCTCTTTATACTCTTAATGATTGCACAATGTCCTTTTTTCCCATCTTTTAATGCTTTAAGGATTTTAAGCTTAAATGATCTTCCCATCATACCCTTTATGCAAACCTACCACCTTAAACTTTAATTCAATTCCCCTATGTCACATAATCTCATTCACATTAACAAGCTAATTAATTCCAACATACATTAATCTAGCAAGACTCAAAATTAATCTAGTCATGCTTATTTATCAAGAAAATTTTTTTGGGGCCAACATGAATTGCTATTACTAATGGTAAATTTGATTTCATTATAAAGCTTATTTCTCAATTTCATGAAGTTTACCATAGTTCAAGATGAGTCAATATGAGGTTGGATTATCCAATTACATTGGTTTTCCAAATAGTGGGAATGAACCAATTGCACCTAAAAATATTCCTTTTCTATAACAATTTGCTAAAGCCTTTAAGCAAGTAGAACATTGTTACTTAACTAGATAAGCCAAATTCCTAATCCCCTACCTCCTTAGATTGACTAATATCATCCTATTTAACCTTTGCATAAGGTTCCTATAGGCATCACCTGTCCAGAGGAAGTTCCTCATAATTTTCTCCAAGCCCTAAGTGACACTCCTAAGTAGAGCTAAATGAGATATCCAACAAGCATACAAGTTATTGAGGGAAAATTTGATGAGTTAAGCTCTACTTGTATAGGATAATCTTTTATTAGCGTAATGACCTATGATCTTGTAGTTAAAATGAAATATGGCATGCCAATCATTAAAATTTAGTCTTTTAGTTGTAATATAAATACCAAGTTGTTTGAAAGGAAGCTTCCCTATCTTTAACCCTATAATAGAAGGAAGGTAATTCTCCTAATTGTTTTACAAAATTAGAGAAAATGATGAAACTATTGTCACCATTAAAGCTAAAGCCTAAAAGTGAGAAAAATCTATAAAGAGAATTCATGATAACATTGATAGAGAGTGGCTTAGCTTTGCAAAATGAAAGTAGATCATCAATAAAAGATAAATTAGTGATTCTTTGCTTCAAACACTTATGATGGAATTTGAATGCATGATCTTTTCCAATGTTGTCATAAGCAACTCTAGAGAATAATTTAATGCATATAAAAAATAGATAGGGTAAGATAGGATCACCTTGCCTATTCTCTTTTCCAATCTTAACTATGGGGGTAACCTTACCATCAACTAGGATGTTGAAAGAAGCCATAAAAATACATTTTTGAATCCAGATAATAAATAAGTGAAAGAGCCTTAGTGCCTTAATAGCCTGTAGAATGAAGCTCTAAATTATAGTAACAAAGCCGTTATAAAAGTTTATTTTGATTACATAATATGGCTTAGATCTGTCATTTTAATAGACCTTGAAGAGTTTCTATGCCATGAGAATATTATCCCCAATAACTTTGCCTTTGAGGAAAAATCTGTGAGATTTTCAAATCAGTATGTCTATAACAGAATTGAGTCTGGTAACTATGATCTTATAGATAATTATGTAAAAGGTATTATAAAAAGAGATATGCTTGAAATCCTTAAATGAACTAGGGTTAGGCCATTTATGGACTAAGCAATTTGAAGTCATATTGAATTGATTGAGGAGCTTGCCTGTATTGAATAATTCCTAAATAGTTTGACATACCAGAGGTTTCATAAGATACCAAGATACTTAAAAGAAATAAGTATTGAATCCATCTAGTCCAGGGGCCTTGTTAGGATTGAAACTAAAAACAACTTGGTATGTTTTACCTTGTTCTTTGGTCTCCGTCTTTCTTTTCTTTAGCATGTTTTCTTATTTAATTCTCATTTCTTAAACACCCTTCATCACCTTTGATGCTCCCCTAACCTCAAATCTAATCCCTTTGTCGCATCCTATAATTTATAGAGAATTTTTTGTTTTTTTCACTAAAGCCCTTCTCAAATTTCAAAAATTACTTCTTCACTGAATGATTAGACAATGCACATTGATCGGTTACTTATTAGATTAATACCAAACATTTTCCATATTTAATAGATGTCCAAGCCAAAACTAGACTAAAAATGGGCTAGAAAATAAGTGATGTCTTTCTTTTCTAGTTTAATACTAACTCTAGTTTGAATAAATTATTTAAACTTGGCCAATTTGTCTGTGGAAGGTAAGCCAATGTCCCTTAAAAATGGAAGAAAGAGGTTGGCTTTTGATAAATTATTTGTTCCAAATTTTTTTTCATTCTTTTCTTATTACAATATTGTAGGCAAGTGTACCTATCATCTTGTACCAATATAATGATATTTAGAGGTTAATCTTAAAACATAGTGTAACTATTAATTCTAACTCTCATACTATTATCTAATCATACGATAAGCATTCCATAGGTTTAAAGATAGAGCCACATTCAATCCTTAAAACATATACCTGATTCAATTCATAAGCTTAATTTTTATAACATCTATATAGTTTAAGATTAGGATTAAGACTTACTTGTATCTAATCAATGTTAAGATTAAACACAAATATTTGGCAAACATAAAATTCTTTATTAGAAAATTGAAATTAAGTCATGCAACATTTAACTTGGGTTCCATCATTAGTTGATGAACTTTTAAACATAAAAAAACTTATTTTTAGTTGAATACAGTCTTTAGCACGAGCATGTTTTGTTGGGGTTCGTCTCTAACACTTGCATCACATGCATGCGCAGCAGAAGAACGTCGAAACGTTTTGAGACTTCCCCAGAAATTCCAGGAGCTCGTGCCGGTGAAGAATCAAACCAAATAAAACAACCAAAGTAGATTGTCTCCAACAGAAATCCACGCAGAGGATGGAGGAATCAACCATTTCAAACACTTTGAAACGGAAATAGCTGGAACAAGGAAAAGAGTGCTAGCTCTTACCTTGTC
>JANZLH020000395.1:308523-321395 GCA_026770325.2 Erythroxylum fimbriatum
GTGCTGGAAAGTTATTATTTTGGGATATTTTAGAGTTACACTTTTATGAGGGAGTCAACCTAAAAATGTGAGGTTTGACTAAAGTACGCTCACCACCAATGTGAGTTGTCAGAAAGTGATACCTTCAGGGTTTTCAGCAAGGCTCATGACTCAGCACGTTGGGCTCCGGGAACGGGGTCCGACACACAGTCTCCATCCCGTGACTGTTTTTGTTGAAATTAATTTTTCGCTTTCATTCACCATTACACTCATTCCACCCTTCTTTGGTATACACTATACCGACCTAATATATTCACTATCAGATATAGGATAAATTATCCCTGCATCTAAGAGTTTTACTACTTCTTTCTTGACTACTTCCTTCAGGTGAGGGTTCAATCTACGTTGATGTTCCCTCACCACTGTACATCCTTCTTTGAGATTTATTCATTGCATCCAAACATTTGGACTTATACCTCGAATTTCAGATATTTGCCATCCTATGGCCTTCATCCGCTTCTTGACAATCGCTACCACCCTACTCTCTTGTTTCCCATCTAGTTGATTAGAAATGATGATGGGTAAATTTTGACCATCATCTAAGAAAGTATATCTAAGATGTGTAGATAAAGATTTAAGCTCTAAAGTGGGTTGTTTTTTTGTGGAGGGTGCTATGGGTGCTTCGGTTTGAACTAATATGTCTTGATGAGTTGGAGCACTAGACTCCTCCATCTCATCAGTTCCTTCAGACTCAGCCTTGTTCGTCTTTTTAACTTCATAGTTTATTTCCACTTCTATTGATTTCACTTTTATAATGCAATTCTTTACTTGTTCTTGCATACTTTTATCCGTGATAGCAATTTTCATACACGCGTTGCTTTCCTTAGGATTTTTTTAAAGCCTTATTTGTTTTAAATTCTACTTGATCTTCACCAATATAAAGTGTCAGTTTTTCAAACTAGTATGTCTTGATGAGTTAGAACAGACTCCTCCATCTCATCAGTTCCTTTAGACTCAGCCTTGTTCATCTTCTCAGCTTCATTGTCTATTTCCACTTATATTGATTTCGTTTTACAACACAATTCTCTACTTGTTCTTGCATACTTTTATCTATGATATCAATTTTCATACATGTGCTGCTTTCCTTAGGATTTTTTAAAGCCTTGTTTGTTTTAAATTCCAATTGATCTTCACTAATCCGAAGTGTCAGTTTTCCTTTATGAACATCGATTAATGCTTTTTTTGTGTTCATGAAAGGTCGTCCAAGAATCAGTGTATAATTCTTATCTTCTTCAAAGACAAGAACCATAAAGTCCACCGGAATAATGAACTTGTCCACTTGCATCAGAATATCTTTCACCACTTCAAATGGTCTTTTAATAGATTAATCAGCCAACTGAATTAGTATTGAAATTGGCTTAACCTTACTGAGTTCTAATTTTCTGAATATCGACAAGGGTATAAGATTGATACTTGCTCTTAGATCGCAGGGGCACTTTGTGAATTCAAATTCACCAACTACATAGGGTATTGTGAAACTCCATAGATCTTTCAGCTTAGATGGCATCTAGCTGGTGACGATAGAACTACAGGTGCCAGTTAATGCTATCGTTTGGTTATTTTGCCAAGTATGTTTTTTCGATAATATGTCCTTAAAAAATTTAGCATATTTGGGCATGTGTTCCAAAGCCTAGATAAATGAAAGATTTATCTACAATGTCTTTAATTTCTCTACGAATTTCATATATTGTGCATCCAGTTTATTCCTTTGCAGTCACTGAGGATATGGAACCTTAGATGGATATGGCAAAGGAGCAACATATGGAGGGTATTCTCTTTTATCCACGTCTTTCTCCTTTTTTGGTCATTCTTAATAAGAGGAGGGGTTGCAGCTTTCGACTTTGTGGATTGTTCAAGTTCCTTCCCACTTTGAAGTATGATAGCTTTTAGTTACTCCCTTGATGTTGTTTTGGAATTGCTTGGGAGACTCCTTACACTTCGTGCAGACAAAGCATTTGCCAGATGGTTCATTTGAACCTATAAATTGTGGATGGAAGAGGCATGATTCTTTTTTACTTGTTCGAATCTTCCTTCTAAATCCTTTTGAGCATCATCTAAGCTTGTAAGATTATTTAAGATTTTATCTAGCTTAGAATCCATCAAGTTTGATTTCTTCTGTTGGAACCCAGGTGGTCCTTGAGGTCGGAATTGACCTTCTGTATTGTTTGACCAAAAGTGGTTTAGGTGATTCTTCTACCTATGGTTATATGTATTTGAGTAGGGGTTGTTCCCCTAAGTTGTGCTCCTATTTATTTAACTTGTCCTGAACCATGGTTTTTCATCAAAAAGCAATAAATGGTTTTGTGGTTATCTTGTCCACACAGCTTGCATCTTTGATGAATTGCTTTCACAAGAGCTAAAGAAGAGGCTTTCATAATATTTAGTTTTTGGGTCAAATTATCAATCTTGGCTTTGCATTTCTGTGATTGGGTTAACAGATAAAGCTCCTTTTTGCTTATGGAGGGTCGTATGTTGTCTATTCCTATCCATTGTCCAAAGACAACTGTTATTAGCCATTTCCTACAATAACTCTTATGTTTCATCCATCGTCTTCCTCATCAAAGATCCTTCTGATTCTGTATCAATGGTGTCTCAGGTAGGTGGGTTCACTCCGTTATAGAAGGTTTGCAAAAGGAACTCCTTAGGTAGATTGTGGTAAGCGCACCTCATTTGCAAATTTTTGTACCTTTCCCAAGCCTTATAAAGTGACTCCCCATCACTTTGTCGAAAGTTTGTAATTTCCTTAATTATTTTTGTAGTCTTCATAAGAAGGAAGTACTTATCTAAGAATGCTCACTCTAATTGTTCCCAAGTTGTAACATTCGTAGGACTTAATGAGTGATACTATGCCTTAGCTCTATCTCTTAGTATGAAAGGGAGGAGCCTCATCTTAACGACATCTTTCGACATCCTATCATATCGGAAAGTATCTCATATTTCTAAGAAATTGAACATATAAGCCTTATTAGTTAGCCCATAAAATTGAACATTAGTTTGTAGCATATTTAATAAAGTTGGTTTGATTGGTTTGATTTCAAACAAAGCTAGTGACACCTTAATTGGTCGCATTAAATCCTGGTCTCATGAAATTCATGAGGGTCCACTGTTAGTTCCATTTGTTTCCTCCATGCTAAAACTCTTAATGAAATTCCTCAGCCATAGTTGCTTCGGTATTCTCTTCTTCTTTACGTCTAGCATTTTGGATTGCTTACTCTAACCGGGCAATGTTAAGTTCTAAAGTTTCGGCTATCCAACTCGAACTCCTAGTAACTTTTGTGTTGATGCAATTAAATAGACACAAGAGTAGTGAAAACTCTTTAGAATAAAAGAATTAAACTAATCCTACTAACTCTCCGACAACTGTGCTAAAAACTTGATTGAGTGGGCAAGTTTTACAATTTCTTATCCCTCAATATACCGAAAGTGCACGAGTTGTGATTGTAGTATATGAGTTGTCTATCCCTTGAAGAGTTGGTGAACTAATCAAATTCTAAGTTGTCTAAGGCCTAAAGGATAATTAAAAGGAAAAGAAAAACTAAACAAACAAGTAATTAAGTGAATATGGATTGATTGAAAATGGTATTGTAAAATTAATGCAAAAGAAATCAAAATTGAACACCACCAATGAATAATAAAAAATCACACAAGGAAGATTAACTGATTATGAGAACGGGATTTATCCTATCATTAAACGCTAACATGATTACTTTTGAGTTAATACAGTATCGGTAATAGACTTTCAAAAGGTGGATTACTCTCTCTCGAGTTATAATCATTAAACCCTGAATCTTAGCCCCTAATTGAATTATAAAATTTGCAATCTCTCGATTAACAAAATGCCCACAAATCCAATTAGATCTTAAGCCTTCAAATAGACAGTCAGGGCCGTACATGGGATCTCTCTTCATATAAATTATTGATTTGATTATTTGCATGATCTATTAGATTGATTAACTGTCACTACCCAATTTAATCATTTTTCTATCAGTTCACTCCCTCGATTTGTTACCAAAGCATTCAAATACAACAAATAATCACAATACCCAATGTATTAACATTAAAAGAAATCACATTAACATTGATTCAAGATCCAATCCCTATAATAATCATCAAAACCAAATCCATCACTATCAAATCTGTCTCCTATATTCAAAACAAAGAATAAAAAAGATGAAATGAAAGTGTCACTTGGAAGGGTCGGGATGGATCGGTAAGACATCGGTAACAGCAACACTTCTTCTTCCCTCTTCCTTTCTCCTCTTCTCTCCTCTTCTTCTTCTTCCTTGGATCTTTCCCAACGTAGCAAATGGAGGTAGAATAAAATTAGGGGTTTTCCCCTCTCTTTGTAGTCTTTTCTATTTAGGGTAAAAACTAGGTTTTACTTGGGCCCAAAAAATTTGAAATTTCCTTAAAAAGTTAAAGTTTAGAAGGCAATTTGTGTTTCCTGTCACACTGGCCACGATTGTGGCCTCTTAAGCCATGATTATGGCTTATTAAAATGCTCTCTATCATGACCGTGGAAGACTCGACCATGATCCTGGCACCTCACAATGTTTCTGTCACGATTGTGGCCCTGGGTCTTCTTCCAGGCTTCCTTCGAATCTCCTCTGTTCTTCAATATCTGCTCTCAAACACTAACAAATACATCAAGGCACCTCAAATACACAAGATTAAAGATTAATAACATGCTCTAACCCACATAACACTCAAAACACAAATATCTAACCAACTAACACAATTCTAAACCTAAACATTTATGAATTAATTAATTAACAAATAAAAACATACTAAAATGCCTATGAAAACATCATGCAACCTACAACTATCAGTGGTTTACCAAGAGAACTAGTGACATAACTCAACCCCTCTAAGGTCCATAATTTCAAAGGAAGGTTGTGGAAGTTTACCCATAATAGAAAAGTATCGATCTACAGTCCATCTCTATTCCAGGATGCCATTTCTGTAGAAAAATTGGTTGATTTCCAACTTGCCAAGGCCCATTTTTGAAATTATCATGCAATTGGCTTTCATAAAAAAACTTAAATAGAAAGGATCCATCTTCACGCAATCGGACTTTTTCTAAGCCTTTAGATGACTGTCAGGATTTATCGTAGGTGTTAATAACTGGCTACATTAGTCTCTTATTCCAAAAAAAACCAACTAAGGTAGTGGACCAAACCTAATAGCTAAAAGTTACATTATGTTTTAGTGGATAATTGAGTATGTTTTTAGTTGTTAGTTAGAGGATTTGTGCATATTTAGGTTTAGAATTGTGTTAGCATGATTATATGTTTGTATTTTTGAATGTTATGTGGTTTAGAGCATGTTATCGGGGTTTACTTCTATGCATTTGAGGTGTTTTGATGTGTTTGTTAGTGTTTGAGATCACATAAGGAAGATTGGAAAACTTTGGAGAAAGCTTGGCGGAAGACTCAGGTTCACGATCATGACAGAGTAGCCCACCCATGGTCATGATCATGATAGAAGTCAAACAACACCAGGACACGATCATGAGATCCCTTTCACGATTGTGACAAAAGCTCAATTTCAAGTGTCACAATCGTGGATATAGATGCACGAATCTGCTTCCATTTTTTATTTTAGAGTTTCATTTTGGAATTTTTAGCCGAAGTAAAACCTAGTTTTTACCCTAAAAGGTAAAAACACTATAAAAGGTTAAGAAAATGTCTGATCAAGAGAGCCTCCATTTTCCACTCTTGGAAAGAACCAAAGAAGAGGAGAGAAGAAGGAGTTGAAGCTGCTGCTGCCACTCCCAGTACATTCCAAGTTAACTTTCTCAATTCATCTTGTTATTTCTTTCATTTGATGTAAGAGATGGATTTGAGGATGATGAACGTGTATTTAAGGATGTTCTAAACTCTTTTTAGGATAAGTTCTTGAATCAATGTTAATTTGGTAGCTTTTTATGTTAATGTATTGAGTATTGTGATTGTTTGTCATATTTGCATGCTTCTGTAACAAATCGAGAAAGTGAATTGCTATGATTTGGTTAGGTAATGAGATTTAGCAATCTAATAGATCACACAAACAATCAAATTGGTAATTTATATGAAGAGAGATCTTGTGTGAGGATCTGATTGTCTATTAGAATGCTTAAGATCTTATTGGATTGTGGGCTATTTTTTGTTAATTTTGAGATTGCAATTTCAGTAATTTAATTTAATTAGGGTTTATGATTTAAGGTTTAATGATTATAATCGAGAGAGAGTAATCCACCCTTCAGAATTCTAAAACTAATATCGATTAACACAAAAGTAATCAAATTAGCATTTGATCATAGGATAAATCCCCTTTTCTCATAATTAGTTAATCTTCCTTGTGTGATTTTTGATTTGTCAATTAGTTGTCCTTGATTTTATTTTCCTTGCGTTAATTTAGAATTTCAATTTCAATCGATCCATATTCAAGGGCTTAAATTTTTGTTTAAGTTTTTATTTCATTTTAATTACAACTTCTGGACCTTAGACTAAGTTAGAATTCATTTATTTCACTAATTTCTTATGGGATCGACACCTCAACTACTATGTTTAAGACTCGTGCACTTGTGGAACATTTAGGATTTTATAGAATTAAAACTTGTTCAACAAATTTTTGACACCGTTATCGGCGAGTTAGTTAGGATTAGTTAGATTCCTTTAGTCTAAGGAATTTCGCCTTTCTTGTGTACGTGCAATTACATGAAAAAAAAGAGTTACTTAAAGTTCAAGTCAGATTGCTGAAACCTTAACGCTTGACATCACCAATTTGAAATGAGCAATTCGACCTATAAGACGCGAAGAAGAAGAAATTGAAGAACCAATGGTGGAAAATTTTCATCAAGAATTCAGTCAAGGAGGAAATCAAGGAAACCAACCACAAACCCTTATGGATTTCATGAGACCGGGGTTTAATGCTACAAATCAAGACATGACTCAACCACCAATTCAAGCAGCCTCATTTGAGATTAAAGCTGCCTTTCTAAGCATGCTGCAAACAATTGTGCAATTTTGCAGATTTACTAATGAGGATCCTAACACTCAGATAGTTAATTTTTTGGAAATATGTGATATTTTTCGATATTATGGGATGTCAAAAGATGTCGTTAGGATGAGGCCCTTTCCTTTCATCCTAAAGGGTAGAGCCAAGGCATGGTATCATTCCCTAAATCCAGCAACTAATCTCTTATGTTCATGTAATGTCGAGAGATATTATCTAAAGGAAACATAAGATTCAATTATCTTAGAGGCCCTTTTTCAACTAAAATATCCCTTACTTTATTGTCAAGATTATCCCAATTTTTAGGATCATAAATATCGAACATAGGGATTAGTTGTTCATCTGCCCTTAAATATTCTAAAGCGAATGCATTTGGTACATGACTATACTTACTCAAATTACTAATATCCTCACGAATATGAATCTCATCGTTTAAATTTTCTTTATATTGTTTAAAATTACCTTCATCTGATTCCTCAGGATTCTCACTAAAGGAGCCTACTCTTTTAATAAATTTAATAATTGCTCCTTTTCAAGAGTCTATTAACTATTCTACTTGTTTTATTTTTTTCCCTTTTCTCACTTCCAGAAAAATGCTCTTTAGGCATCATAATATAAATCAATTATATCATATTTGGAGTAGAAAAAGAAAAAAAAGGCACCTATATGAAGCTAGAAGAAGTATGCAAGATAGATGAAGTCCTTGCATGATAATAAAACTTTTGAGCTGGTGAAGTTGCCAAAAGGCAAGAAAGTTTTAAAAAATAAGTGGGTGTTTAGGGTTAAACATGAAGAACACAATCCTTATCTAAGATTCAAAGCTAGATTGGTTATTAAATCATTCAACCAAAGAAAAGGAACTGATTTAGATGAAATATTTTTAATAGTTGTGAAAATGACATCCATCCATACGGTGCTTGTTTTAACAACAAATCTAGACTTAGAAATCAAGCAATTGGATGTTAAGACATCCTTTCTTTATGGAGATTTAGAAGAGGAGATATATATATGGAGCAGCTGGAGGGTTTCAAGGAAAAAGGGAAAGAGGACTATGTATGTAGATTGATGGAAAGCTTTATTGTTTAAAAAAGGCACCGAGATAGTTGTATAAGAAGCTTGAGACAGTTATAGGGGAGCAAGGTTATAAGAAGACTACTTTAGATCACTTTGTTTTTGTACATAAATTCTTTGATGATGATTTCGTTTCCTTTTGCTCTATATTGATGATATGTTGTTGTTGGCCAAAATATCAACAACATCAACAGTTCGAATAAGCAGTTAAGCAAGTCTTTTGTCATGAAAGACTTGGGGCCAGCAAAATAGATTCTTGAAATGATGATTATCAGAGGCAGGGGCACCAAGAAATTATGTTTGTCACAAGAGAATTACATTGAGAAAACACTTCAAAGGTTCAACATGGATAAAGCTAAAACAATTAGTTGTCCTCTTACTAATCACTTTAGGCTGAGTATTAAGCAATACCCTGCGATGGATGAAGAGAAGGAAGAAATGATGAAGGTCCCCTATGCTTATGCAGTTAGAAGTTTGATATATGTCATGGTATGTATACAACTAGATATTGCTCACATAGTCAGAGTAGTGAATAGTTTACTTTCAACTCGTGGTAAGGAACATTGTGGTGCCATGAAATGGATTCTCAGATATCTACATAGTACTTCCAAAATATGCTTATGTTTTGGAGCTATCAAGCTTGTGTTAGTTTGTTATACAGATGTAGACATGGCTAGTGATGTTGAATCGAGAAAGTGTATTTTAGGTTACCTAATTATCTTTGCAGGGGAAGTTGTGTCATGGCAATCAAAATTGCAGAAATGTGTTGCTCTATCCACCACTGAAGCAAAATTTATTGCTATAACTGAAGCATGCAAGTAGCTCCTATGGATGAAGAAGTTCTTAGATGAACTTGGTTTTTAATAGGATAGATATCGACTATTTTATTACAGTCAGAGTGCTATTAATCTTAGGAAGAATTCATCCTTCCATTCAAGATCAAAGTATATTCATATGAGATATCACTGGCTCAGAGAAGTGTTAGAGAAGAAGCTATTGCAGCTTGAGAAGATTTATACGGATGAGAATGGAACAGATATGATGAAAATAATTCTACCCAAGGGAAATTTTGAGTTTTGTCGATAATTTGCTGAAATGACAATAAACCCCATGTAGTCGATAAGGGGAGAATTATAAGGTGGTACCGATTTATATGGGTACTGCCATATATACTTTAGAATTATCTTAAGAAAAAGGAAGACAATATGCCAACACAAGTTGTCAACAACTTGTATTTAGCAAGCTGGGTGACAACTTGCAAATATGCAAGTTGTGGCAGTGGAGGGTCTATAAATAGACCCTCCCTCCCCCTTTCTCATAGACTTGTGCATGGTTTTACGTATATTTGTGATATATGGTGATTGTGAGAGAGTGATTTTTGGGTATATTTAAGAAACATTTTCCTAAAAAAGTGAGTGATAAAAAAGTGAGGATATTATCTTAGGTATAGTAAATTTGGGAAACACCTTGTGTGTGAGTGCCATTATTTTTTCATGTTATTTTTCACTCTTTGTAATTTTCATTAGTGGAAGATTTATTCGGAGTTTGGCCTATAGAGATAGCCCAAATTAAAGGGTGAACCACATTAAATTTCTGCATATTATTTCCTTGTTTTTTTTACGTATGAGATATAATTCGTTGATTTTTCCCAACAACCAATTCATCTGCAGCAACATATTTAAGTTCTAGAAGTTGATGAATTGGTAATATACAATTGTTCATTCGTTAATTAAAGTATGATCATATTTGAACCATGCATACCAATTTATAGTTTTATATAATAAAATTATCACTATAAAGCAAAAATAATAAAAATGACTTACATAAATTAGAAGCTTTAATTTGTTGCCATCCTAAAGGAAGAGTCAATATAGTGCAAGAAGTTCGTCCTCAAGGCGATAACATTTCCAGGACATGAAAATACAACCTATTAAACAAAGATTTATAATTAATTAATTAAGTTGGATGTATGAAGATAATATAAACCTATGTTTTTTATTAAATATATCTGGGGTCCAATCATGTTTTTACCTCACAATTTCTAGGTGTATACACGTCTTGAAACTAGCTACATGGTAATCAAAGTAGTTCTCCCATGTCCGAATGAAATTTTCATCAAATCCCATGTCCATTATTTTGCTGAGAGAAAACTAGAATCCGAGAAATTGACGACTTCAAACTTGTAAACTAGAAAAGGAGGAACATTGATAAGTGATACCTTACTTCTTATTGTCCAAGAAATTGCCTCTCTAGTGTCTTAGATTTTAGTAGTAGTGAATTCATATATTTTCCTCATGCTCTACACTTAAAATACATAAATTCATTTGAGTTATTTATGCTTTATGGAAGAAAAATAATAAGATTTCAAGACTAAAGAGCAATTACAGTTTATGAGAGTCTTTTATGAATGAATTGTTTGTGTATATCCTATAGCTAATTAGTTGATTGTAGATTTTGTAATATAATTTCAAGAAATTATTTATTTTATGTATTTTTAATTGTATTTAATATTTTAATACTAAACGTAAAATATTTAGAACAATTATTGTGTTATTGAAATTATAATGAGATTATAATTATAAGACTTTTTTATGTATTACTCTTAAATTGTTCCTTAGTCGTAATTTTATCAAGAAGGGATTTCTTTAGCTAAAGCATTATTAAAAGAATTTGGACATATACAAAGTCTAAATACCATACAAAATGACTAGGAATAAGAACAAACTATGTCGGCTATCAGATTAGTTAAACTAATGTTACAAGAATCTTGTAGTTTGTTATACATGGTTATTTAGTTTGCAAATTGGAGGAACATAGGAGGCAAATCTTATGGATTAAAATTTGTTCCCTGATAGCTTGAGTGATAACCTATAAAGCACTATTCCCATCAAACTTCTCATTTCAAAACACCACTCTATTCCTGAATAACTAAATATGAAATACAGAGTTACTCAACGCCAGAAGATAGACCATCTAATCACCTAACTTTTTTTATAGAATTTAGAAGACCATTCAATAAGATCATCTTAGTTGTTGGATAAAGGTAAGTGATTATATAAACTTAGGTTCTCAGTCTAGGTATGGAGAGTTGTATGAAATTTAAAGAATAAGTGTTGGATAGTTTCACTCTCAATTTTGCAAAGGGTTTCTTTTGAACCTCTTCACCCTATTTAGAGTAGCAAGCTTTCCTTTTAATGCTATCCACGTGATTGTTAAGGCTTTAAGGGAAGTTGACGATATTATAGCAACTTATTCCATGTGATTTTGGGAGCTTGAGGCCTTATAAAATTCCCACATGAGGAGTTGGAGAAGTTGTTGAATTGTTCTAGTGAGATATGCTGAGTAATTTTCCATGGCTTACTTAATTGTGGCTTTAAGTGGCACAATATCCCATAAGTGAGTGGCGTTTAGAAAGTGGATCATAGGAGTTGAGCCATTCCAAGAATCAAACTAGAAATAAATGGAGCCCTTATTGCCAATAATCATCTCTATGCAAGGTCAGATTTTGTCTTTAAGTTTTAGTATAAGGAGCGTAATCCAAGACATAAAGTTTGTAGGCTTGATGCACTAGAAGCTAATAGCCTTAATAAAGTGTATTTTCACCCCACAAAGACTATTGGTCTTATATGATTCTCCAAATCCTCCCACTAAACTATGTCATGTTTATAATTATTGTCGGAATGATTCCCTTCCCCCCTTCATCCTAGGAAGATAAAGATCCCTCCACTTATCCTTAGCCTTTGTAGCAATTGCATCACTAATAGTCCAGATAAAATTCTCCAACAACACACATTATGTTTCTTTATTATAGAAAAAAGTAATTGATCTCATAAATTGAAGTATGGAGACACTTAAATAAACATGTAGGTGCTTATTAGATAAATCAGCTTGCTAAACTAGATCGATTACAAGGATCACAAATGGAACATTACTAATATGTTTATAAAGTTTCTCATGTAAGAATTATTATATTTTCATGCTACTTATGACCTATTTTATTTAAGATAGTTGAGTAATATGAACCATAAAGAAATAGTTGAGTAAATCAATAAAGGACTTGTCAATCTAAAGTAATTAGATAGATTGATCTAATGTTCTTGATTAGTAGTGATTAAAGGAATTATTTAGCCAAGTTTAATTAAGAATTCAAAAGGTATTTTTAATATCAATTATAAATTAGTTACTAATTAGTAAGAAAAAACGTAATTAGATTTAAAAGAGTCACCACTAATTCGATACTCTATTTTCAATTAGAACATTAAATAATGAAAGAATTAAATTATATATTAGAATTATGCATAAATAGGTTAAGTGAAATCACATTGATACTCTTAATATTTGGGTGGTCATTACATATTACGTGATGTCAATCTTGATTTATGATTATAAATTGTTTAATTGGAGAATAAAGGCAAATTAAAAATAATTTTAATTTATCTATTTCTATTATAAATTTTGCTTATAATTTATAATTCATTACCACCATATTAGGAACTTAATAGATCAAATATAAAGAGTAGTTAAAAATTAATTTAAATTAAGTTGGACTTAATTGTAAAGTTTAAGAAACTTAAGGAATCAAATATGAAATATTTAATTTTTTAAAATTACAATTAGAGTTAGACTTTAATATAATTATATTTTTATTAATAAGAAAAAGACATAAAGGAGCTATAACTTATATCTTTTTCTCTCAAATTAATTTGTTCTTTTTTTGTGATCTGTAGATATTATTAGAATTAGACATGTGAATGACTTACAATTGA
>JANZLH020000395.1:335915-352255 GCA_026770325.2 Erythroxylum fimbriatum
AAGTAGTCATTAATCCTTCTGGTGAAGGATCTGTCTTAGATAATGCATCAACTGAAGAGCAAGAAGCAGCCACAATTCAACCACAAAAGAATATGCTAGTTAATGAGCAACAACTACAACATACTTCTGAGGATGGATCTGTCTTAGATAATGCTTCAGCAGAAAACAACTCTTTTACTCTTGCTTCTAGTCCAACTGAACCTGATGAATTTAGACGCTTGAATATTCTACCTAAAGATGTTCAGCTAGGAAAAAAGGAAAGCAAAAAACTATAGGGGACTCCCCCTCTTATGTCAATTTTAGTTTGGAACACTAGAGGGTTGAATGTCCCTCTTAAAAAATCTTTTGTGGAGGATGTGGTAAGGGAGAAGAAACCTTTTCTAATAGGATTACTTGAAACCAAAATAATGAATCCCTCTTCCATTTATGGATCAACTTTTTTGGGTGCTCATTGGGAAATGTTTTCCAATATTAACTCTTACTTCAATGGTAGGATCATTTGTCTTTATAATTTGCAGTTGATTGTAGTACAAGCTCTGGAAGAAATTAACCAGTTGCTCCATCTTCATTGCCAAATGAAACATAGGAGAATCAGTTTTAAGTTTTAAGTTATCTCTTATATATGTCTCTAATTTTAGCTTCATTAGGGACAAATTATGGAGGGATTTGCAACACATTCAACACAACATCTAGCTTCTTTGGCTTGTAGTTGGTGACTTCAATCGCCCCCTTACTTTGGCAGAAATTGAGAGAGGTAGGAAATCACACTCGGGACAGGTTAAGGAGCTATCTTCCTTCTTTATGCATATGGATTTGGTGGATCTATCACATACAAGTAGACTCTTTACTTGGTCTAATAATCTATAGGGTAGATGGTTGGTGAGAAAGAAGCCTGATAGAACACTTATTAATTCCTTATTGTTATCCCATTTTCCTAACTCTTTTGCACATTTTGGTGACAATTTGATCACTGATCACTCCTTCATACTGATTCAACATCTTGATGATTCCAACTTAAGAGGAGCCCCATTTAAATTCTTTAATTCACTTACTGATATGGAGGGTTTTCAAAAGGCTGTTTGCAACTGCTAGGATTCAATAGTGGTCAACTATAGGTCCTATCTACTAACGTTTAAATTAATACTGGTGAAAGTTGCAATGAAGAACCTTATGCTTCGTAAGAATCTTCATCTCCAAATCTTGAAGGATAAACTCATGCTAGCTCAAGATAACTGCTATCGAGCTCTTCATAACACTGATTTGATATAGGCTGAAGTAACCTGTCTTCAACTAGTTGAAGGCTAGACTTAACTGGTTGAAGAATGGAGATTTAAACACTTAATTTTTCATTCTTCCTTACTTGCTAAAAGAAATACCAACTTACTATATGATCATCGCAAGGAGGAGCATGTGGAACAAACTTTACTTCTTAAGATTGAAAGACATTACTTCCTTGATTTGATGGGTTTAGCATCTTCCTCTTCTCCAAGCTCAAATGTTCAATTGATTTTTGATTGTCATATTGATCAAGGTATTATGGACCTCTTTATATCCCCCTTTACTGAACATGATATGAAGGAAACTCTTTTTAGTATGCATCCCTCAAACTCCCCTAGTCTAGGTGGCTTTACTGCAAAGTTTTTTTAAACTACGTGCAGTATCACTGGTTAGCTTTTTACAAAAGTTATTTTAGATTTCTTTAAGTCCTCACGGCTACTTCAACAAATAAACCATAGACACATGTTTAGTCGCTAAAAAATAGAACTCTTGTCATATGAGTGACTTCAAGCCTATCTCATGTTATACTACAATTTATAAGGTAATTTTAAAGCTCTTAATTGGAAGACTCAAATTGGCTATCTTGGGTATTGTTGACAATGCTTAAAGTGCTTTTCTCTCGAATAGATCTATGGTGATAATGTTCTACTAATTCAAGAACTGATGAAGGACTATATCTCAAGTAAAAATAATCAATAGTTGCTTACTAAAGATCGAGTTCCTAAAAGCCTTTGATACTCTAATACGTAACGGTACCTTAGTTATGTATCTTGGATCAAACGTGAAAAGGCAATAAACGAAGAAATGCAAAAAATACTTGATTTTGGTTCCATAACTTCAAATGAGCTTTTCGAAGCCGAAACGATCACGAATCTACCACTGTCTTTAGGAGAACTATTCTCCGGAACGCAGGTAATGTCTTTCTACAGTTTTCTCAAAACGTAAGCTCTCTTAACGAGTCAGAGAATCCTTAGGCTTACGATTGATATATCCGCAACTGCATGAGACCTTAACCTTATATATAGCATCTATATCGAGCTTCCCCATCATAAGACCGATATGGGTTCAGTCTACATTAATTGAGATCCATTTTTCACCCGAGCTTTGAGCCATTGATTTAGATCATTTATTAGGTCACTTTACTATCTTTATCTGGATCAAATTATGTAACTTAACCGATAAGTTATTGAAAAAACAAAAATTGCAATTAAATATTGTCCCAGTTTATGGAAAAGGACAAAATTATCCAACAGAAAGTTATTTTCGAAGCTCGATAGATTTAAATGCAAGCATCAACAACGTGAGGGAATCTCATCGGGACTAATTAAAATGGTTTCTTAAGGTCTTAAATACTAGGAAAGAGCAGTTGCCTTTACGTTGATTAAACCAAATGGTTTGTGGTAATTATAGCAAGAGTGGACAAGAGTCAGGTCTAAGATGAAGTTCAATAATTCAGTGCATCATATAGAGTTAGCTTTAATTAGCTTATAGACGGAAGGAATCTCGGTCAGCAGTTTAGTATTTCCTTCAATCATGACATGAAATTGGCAGGTACTGACGTGCCAAAATATATAGTACTTTGGAACAAAGTTGATCATGAATTAATTTTGGTTTGTTTGTGCATTCAAGCTATTACAAACCATGTAATTCTGTCTCTATTTTTCCACCATCATTTTAGATTGGAATAGCTCAACTATGTGACTTCTAAGTGTTACAAATAAGAAATGAAATCAGTTTAAAGTTGAAATAACCTATGATCGACAAGGTGGTGGGAATTGCATGCCAGCGTAGTTTACTCTTGCATTGACACAATTGGAGGTGAAAGGCTTAGGACCGATGTACTTCAAATTGATGTCGGACAAATGAACTCTTTCACAAGGGACCTGTTGACTGCAGGTAAGATCGACAGCAACGTTTGATATTGTTGTTCCAAAAACGTTAATGAACCGAATGTCGCTGATCTTCACTCTTGATGGCTGCTGCCAAACAAAAAGATCCAACATATTAGTACGTTGTTTCCTGGGTGGGAAAATAAAAGGTAAGAGGACCGAACCGCATTGGAATGGCCGTAGGACTGATCAATAATAATTGGGTTTTCGACGTTTTCCATGTTGATGTCCTTGAAAGTCACGTCTGTAGCTTGACTTGGAGGTGACCCTCCCCATGTCTTGATTCTGAGTCCATTTGTAGTGCCCTTCAAAGTGCAGTTACTAACCATGATCCCTTTCACATCCTTCTCATCCGGGTACTTGCCAAGGCTACCAATACTGTTATTGCAAGCAATGCGTTTATTAGACTTGGAAGAAGAGTACATAGAATAAATACTTTCACATTTTTGCATCGATTTTTTCACAAATATCACTAGTTACTTGCAACCGTTATCATAGCAATGGTGTGACTCCCTTGTCCCTCTTTAAGAAAACCTCAGTTTGTTTTATACAGCATTGGAGATTCACCTGATGCCATGTCCGGGGCCACATGTCACTTTGGTGATACTGATGTCTGTGCTTCCTTGAATGATACCAATGCAATCATCACCAGTCTCAATAATACTTCTAGCTACTTTAACTTGATTAGATTGGCTTATATGAATACCATCTGTGTTGGGGCTATCTCCTGCTGCAGATATACGAACACGTCTTACTTTGACGTTTTGAGAGAAAACAATACCCATGTGGAAGCCCATGGGATTAATAGAAGTGATCTGCCTAATAACCGCATTCGACACATGATTCAATTTAATGTTCTGCATAACCATCCAGAGAGAAAAACATTAACCATTTAAACTTGACACTAAAATTTCCGAAACTTTTTATTAATTTAGTGCTTACAGCTGGGAAAGTACTGCAGGAACCACCACCTTCACAGGTGTTGTATTTCCAGATAAGAGCACCTTGTCCATCAAAAGTTCCTGCACCAGTGAGAACCAAACCGTTTATGTGTTGGAATGAAATCCAGAAATCTTCAGCGTAACTGCTAGGGACTGGTAGAGCTTTCATTGTTCCAACAAACTGTACGGTAATTGGAGAGGGACCTTTGCATGGTCCCTGGAAAACAATAGGTCCTGCTAAGAAGTTCCCTCTTGGAATTATCAGCCTCGACTTTCCTGGACAATCGCATGCAGCCCTCCACGCCCTGATAAATTCCTGACCAGGAAAAAAAAAAACACGCGCGCACTCACACATTTTAGTCAACATCAACTCATATGCTTACTTCCTATTGCTTAAATGGATTTTCTAGTATTATCCTATAGGTTCTTCTAGAATGACACACTTAGCAGAATTTGAACCCTGACAAAGAATGTAGCAAGCAGATGTTGCTTACCAATGAATTATCCTTTTTCTCGTCAGGAACTGCTCCAAATTTCAGCACATTAAACACAGTTTCAGTAGGGCCACCTGGACGACCCATTTTGCGAAGCAGCCCGACTCGTCCACGACGACCCTTACCCTCACAACAAGAAGAAGATGACAATACAATTACTAGGCTGAAGAGAAGAACGGCATTAACCGAATATTTTAGTGCAACGGTCATGGCCATTTTATCTCCTACATACAAAAAGTTTCAGGCTGTATGTTTTTCTCCAAAATTGTCGGATAAAAAAGAACCCTGTAAACCTCTCTCTGCAAGACGAGAGGCTTGTTGTATGAAATTCTGACAAACATCTCTTCAGTGTCTCCTTTCTTTATACCATCTATTTTGCCAACAGGAGATTGGTAAGTCAAATGCTATCAATCTCTATTGAAGGGTTTATTTTTGGTTAGAAAAAAAAAATATTGGCTAAGATTTAGGAGCAAGAATATGTGCCTATGGGCTCTACTTCTCTTTTATTACGTTGGTTCTTTCCATTTTAGCAACCCAATTCATTACCAGTATTGCACCAACCATTTTACAAAGCAATAAATTAAGATATATTTCTGGCTCTGTTCCAAAGGCATCAACTAAATGGCAAGAGCATGGCGCCAGAGATTTTCGAGTGATCATCTTTTGGTTGGTTACGTTTTAAAGCTGAACAAAACTTTAACTACATACTTAACACATATCTAAGCTAAAATTAATCAGCGTAAATAAATAAAGGGACCATTTATTTGTTATTGTGGATTAAATTAAAGCTCACAAACTGACTTGGTAAGGGGACAGTACTGTCGTAGCCTGCATACATTATATTCCAAGTTTCTACTTCTTTGTCCTAGTTTTTTCTTTTTCTTTTTTTATTTTAATTTGCAGCCCCACATTCCCAATTTCAGAGAAATAATATCCAAATTCCTGCCAATGAACTGGAGCTTAGTAATTAGTCATTGATTGATCATAATTCTCACCTTGACATGACAATATATTCAGAAGTGTCTTTGCCATTAATCAACGGAGATTTAAATTATTTAAGCAATTTTAAGGTCTAAATATTTTTATAATTTCTTTTTCTCATGAAGAAAATTGATTAAAAAATTAATTAGGAAAATGTTTTAAGTAAAATAGAATAATATATAATAAATCAACCGTTGTCCTCCATATTAAGTTGACCTTTTTTCTTTATTATCAACTGTACATAAGCTTTTCATAATTTATAATCAAGTATCATGTTTAATGAAACTAATGAATTGCTCTTGGTTAATAAAAATATAAACTTTCACATTGAATAAATATATAACATAATTTTAATCCAGTATCCATTAGCGTTTTAAAATTATTTATAAAAAGTATTAGTATAACAAAATAAAATGACAACTATAGATAAATACGTGTGCGCGCGCGCGCGCACTCTTGTGTTTGCGGTCTTAATTATGCTACTAGTTATATTATTCATCAATAACAGTAAAATACTATCTTGGCTTTAGTTAACTAGAAATGCCAAAGATAATAATTTGACCAAACTCTGTGTGCCTTCATTTTGATCATTTATGTCAACGGAGGCAATTACACAAGTAATGGTTCACATATAAAATATATTAATTACAATTTACTACAGGAAAGCCATAAAATACAACTCCTGCTATACCAATTACAAGCAAAGCAGCTGGTTTAGCATCAATAACATTAAACACTCTGAAGTGAAGCACTTCCATGTAAAAGAGGCATGTACATATCATTTTCTGATACTTGTAGAAACTAATTAACTACTACGCTAGGAGTTAATTATTAACCCTTCTACTGTAATGATCTGTAATCACCATACCACCGTAGAGTTGAGTCACCTCATCACTAGTCATTGTTGTCCCCTCTTCCACAGTTGTCGAAGTCCCAAAGTATCTCTGAGCGATTTCGTTGCTTGAGAAAACAGGCGCTTCTCTGTAATATGTCGTTTTCATATTAAGGGTTTGAATTCTAGATTTATGTATTGAGAACAATATCAATAAGAGATTAAAAAAATGTATTTCATACTCATGCATAATATTAGCATACACACACGTGAATTTGTTATTACACACATTACAATGAATTGTTAATGCACTTATTTGACATTTTTCTTGGTATAAATGATTGTTTTAATGTGATTATAATATGAATTATAGATTATATGTCTTAAAATTTGTGTTGGAGTATATAAGTAGTAAATTAGAATTTTTAGTGAAATATGAGAATTTTTTGAAATTAAGGATATTTTTGGACTAGAAAAAATGCCCAAGTGACAGAACAATTGATAAATAGTAGTACAAATAAGAGTCAGATGGTAGTGAAAATTTTTATGGATGACATTAAGATTTAATGACAAGTATCTTTAAAAATTGGAGACAAATAGACTAGCTTTTTAAAAGAGTCAATTGGAAGTGTCACAACACTTACCACTCACCACTCACGATTTTATTTACCTAAATTAAAGACCATCTCATCGTCTTTTACTTGTAATTTTCGATACATGCTTCTTTTCTTCATTTTCTTCATCTTCCTCTCCTTCTAACGACACTCTCTTCTCCAAGCATCAAAGTTGAACCTTTCCATCACTAGGTTCTTGCTATCTTTTCTTCTTGATAAAAAACCCACCTATTCTACTTTGGCAAGATGATGATCATGGGATGCATGGGAGAAGCTAAGATTAAGTGTGATTTGAAGACATTGAAGCTAAACAAGTAAGTATAAGCATTACTCTTCTTGATTTGTTGAATGAAGCATGTATGATGATAATTAGAGGTTAAATGGACATAAAATGGTGTTTTATGTATGTTGGAACGTGGGTAAAGAAATGAATACGTTGATGTCTTGCTTTTACATGTATGATGATTAATGATTCATAAATTGATGTAGAGATGATTTAGAGTTAGAATGAATCCAAAAATAATGTGATTTAGAGTTAGAATGAATCCAAAAATAATGTAGAAAGAAGTGCAGAAAAATTGATTTGTGAATGGATATTTTCATGTTCTGTTTTTGATGTATAAAAACGTGGATCATTGGTTGATTTAGAAACGGATTGAATTGTATTGAATTTAAAGAAAAGGAAAGTGTAGTATTTTGAAAGAGAAGAACTACGATGGAAGTTTAGAGATAAAGTGATAATGGTGTTCAAAGTGCGTTGGAATATGTTAGCTGTAACATTTCCATTAGTTATGCATTGGTATTTTAGCCATAAATTGATATGTAGATATCCAAATGAGATGATTTTTAATTTGGATTAAGTTAGAGACATATGGCTACATTTTTCATGAAGACATCGAATTTAAATTCTATCTTTAAGAATTTCAAATATTGACTCAAAGTTGAGTACTGGGTGTAGTGAATTGATGGATGAGTACATATGTTTGTGTTCTGTTTTGAGAGTATGAAAACCATGAGTGATGAGTTGTTATGTAGATGTTATGAGTAATGAATTAAGGGTATAATGAAAGTGAAAGTTATGTTAACCAAGATGTTGAGTTATATTATTGAAATTAGATGAATTAAGGTGATAGTTAGAAATGAAATGAAGGTGGAAATGAAGATGAATATGTGCAGAAAGTTGATGATGAATGTATATATGTATATGTTATGTTTGTAGTGTTCATGAGCAATCCTGAACTATAAATTTTTATGGGTGATATTAAGTTGAAATAGAGTTAAGAATTATGGGGAAATGATGAGTAATTAAATTAGAAATGCTAGACCAAGCATAAGATGTTGAATGTAGTAAGTAAAGAATTAGAAATCTGGAAAATAAAAATGCAATTGGATAGATGTCGGGGCAAGAGGCATAACTTTTGTTTTGGATCTTGGATTGAGGTCATTTAAGTATGCTTTCAAAGAGGATTTTGAGTTCTACAACTTCTATGAGACCCCAAGGAGAGATTTTGCTATCTAAAGGGTCAAATTTTCACATTTTTGCAAGTGACCCATGAAGGTCCGCCCAGCGGACATGCACTGTCTATTTAGACTTAAATTAGGCTTAAATGGAGCTTGAATTGAACCTAGAATGATGCTTGGATTAAGTGATTAAATGTGTGATATGTATGAAGTGATAATTGGGGTTATAACTTAGTGAATGAATTGATGATATGAAAGTACCAAAGGTATAAGTATAATGGGAATGAAGATGTTCTTATGATTGTAGTTATGATTCAAAGGAGTTAAGTAATATGTATTAAGTAAATGTTAATGAGAATTGGGTATTATGAGAACATATAATGTTAAAAAGGAAATAACGAGAAATTGAGTTATGATATTAGAATAACCAAGTGTTCTTGAAGTGTAGGCCTAAGAATAACCTAGACACATACAAAGGATAAGGATTGAATGGTGAACTTAGAATGATCATGTATAAATGAAGTGTAAACCTAAGTTCGATTAGACGTATATGATTTATGAAATGTGAATGAACATAAGATGTGAATTTAGGTAATATACCTAGGATTGTCATTGAGCATGCATTAGACACAACACATAGACATATGTATGTAATTAAGTATTCATAAGATTGTGTAATTAATAATGTGTGTGGAATGTGTGTATTGCATAATGTTGATGTGCAGGATAAAACGTCTGCATCCAGATGTTTCCAGATCATGGAAGCTAATGCTAATCTAAAGTGTACTGTGAGTCGACCTAGATGGTCTTACTTTAAATGATTATTCTGCTTAAATTCTGTATTGAAGTTGATTCTGAAAATTGACTGTCCGAGGTATTTGATGCATGAAATACATATTAGAAGTGCTTATTGATTGTGAATTTGATGAAATAAGTGATTCCCTAACATTTTTGTTGAATGTCCGATGATAAATATGAAATTGAATGTGTAAAGAGAAATAAAGTGACTGACTGATCTTATATGCATTTTATTACATAAATTCATGACAACATAAAGGTTGTTGTGACAGGAGTAGCCACCGGAAAAGAGCTTAAATCTCATAATGTGATTAAGAGCCAAAGGTTCACTATGTATAATGAGTCTGGTATCCCCAACGGATACGAGACTATTATCAATGAGCCTGGTATCCACGATGGATACGGGACTATTATAGGCACTCAGTCACAACAATAATAATTAAAAGTGAGTCTCATGAGCATTGCATATGCATCTGATACGTGTGATTTAAATGGTTGAAATAAATAGTTTGAATGATTTCTAAATGTGATATATGATTTAAGTGAAAATGAAATGTATGTGACTCAACATGTTGAATTGATGAAGTGATGTGAATTATGCAATTATATAAATTGACGTGTTAAATGATTGAGTGAGCCATCGAGGATGGTCTGCTCACTGAGTTCGCAAAACTTACCCCAACATTGTAAAATCATTTTTCAGGCTTAGAGAAGATCTCTAGTTAGATAAATTGGAGTCTAGCCATTGCATTCGAGTAAGAGATAGAGGTCGGAATCAGTTCGCGTTTGTATTTATATTTATTTATTTTGCATTAAAGAATGTATTCCACAATTATTGTATCATGTGTATTTGAATAATTCTGTTTGTAATAACTTTCCAAATTGGAAATGTTTGTAAATGAGACTGATTAATGAGTGTAGTAACACTTTTGAATGAAAATGTTTATGAATAAAGTGGGCTCAATTTGTTTATTAATTTTCCGCGTATGCGTGTATTGTTTTGAAAATTTTGTAATGAGCTTCAATTGCTTGACTATTCTAGCATGCCACTGTCATAGGGCATATCCCCGAACATACCGACGTCATTCGAGAACATACTCTACGAAGGTGGCATACTAGAACAGTCAACCAATCGAAGCTCATTACAAAATTTTCAAAACAACGCACGCATAAGCGAAAAATCAATAAACAAATCGGGCTCATTTTATTCGTAAATATTTTTATTCACAAGTGTTACTACACTCATTGATCAATCTCATTTACAAAAATTTCCAATTTGGAAAGTTATTGCAAATTGAATTATTCAAGCACACATGATACAATAATTGCGGAATACATCCTTTAATACAAAATAAAGAAATACAAATACAGACGCGAACTGATCCTGACCTCTATCTCGTACTCGAATGCAATGGCTAGACTTCAATTTGTCTAATT
This sequence comes from Erythroxylum fimbriatum, assembly GCA_026770325.2. Taxonomy (NCBI): domain Eukaryota; kingdom Viridiplantae; phylum Streptophyta; class Magnoliopsida; order Malpighiales; family Erythroxylaceae; genus Erythroxylum; species Erythroxylum fimbriatum. The sequence continues at coordinate 346,641 of JANZLH020000395.1, forward strand.
GGAGATCTTCTCTAAGCCTGAAAAATGATGTGGCAATTTTAGGTTGAGTTTTACGAACTCAGTGAGTGGAGTATTCTCGATGACTCTCTTAATTACATAACATGTCAATTCATATAATTACATAATTCACATCACTTCATCAATTCAACATGTTGAGTCACATACATTTCACATTCACTTAAATCATATATCACATTCAGAAATCATTCAAACTTTTTATTTCAATCATTTAAATATACATATCAAATGCATATGCAGTGCTCATGAGACTCACTTTCAATTGTTATTAAACCGAGTGCCTATAACTGTCCCGTATTCATTGTGGATATCAGGCTCATTGATAACTGCTCGTATCTGTTGGGGATACTGGGCTCATTATACATAGTGAGCCTTTGGCTCTTAATCACATTTTGCACTTTAAGCTCTTTTTCACTTTCTAAGCTTTAAGCTCTTTTTCGGTGGCTACTCCGGTCACAACAACCTTTATGTTGTTGTGCATTTATGTAATGAAATGCATCAATCACATAAGATCAATCAGTTACTTTATTTCACTTTACACATTCACTTTCACATTTATCATCGGACCTTAGTCTGGCATTCAACAAAAATATTGAGAAATCACTTATTTCGTCAAATTCACATTCAATGAGCACTTCCAATATGTATTTCATGCATTAAACGCCTCGGACAGTCAATTTCTGGAATAAATGCAATTGCATTCACATATTTTCAATACAGAATTTGAACAGAGCAATCATTTAAAGTAAAACCATCTAGGTCGACTCACAGTACACTCTAGATTAGCATTAGCTTCCATGATCTGGAAGCCCCTGGATGTGGACGTTTTATTCTGCACATCAACATTATGCAATACACTCATTACACACATATTATTAATTGCACAATCTTATGAATATTCAATCGCATACATATGTATATATGTTGTGTATAATGCATGTTCAATGACAATCCCGGGTATATTACCTATATTCACATCTTATGTTCATTCACATATCATAAATCATATATGTCTAATTGAACTTAGATTTACACTTCATTTGTACAAGATCATTCAAAGTTCACCATTTAATCATTATCCTTTGTATGTTTCTAGGTTATTCTTAGGCTTACACCTCAAGAACACTTGGTTATTCTAATATCATAACTCAATTTCTCGTCATTTCTTTTCTAAAATTATATGTTCTCATAATACCCAATTCTCATTCACATTTACTTAATACATATTCCTAAACTTCTTTGAATCATAACTACAATCATATGAACATCTTCATTCCCATTATACTCATTCCTTTGGTACTTTATATCATTAATTCATTCACTAAGTTATAAACCCAATTATCACTTTATACATATCACATATTTAATCACTTAATCCAAGCATCATTCTAGGTTCAATTAAAGCTCCATTTAAGCCTAATTTAAGTCCAAATAGACAGTGAATGTCCACTGGGCGTACCTTCATGGGTCACTTGCAAAAATTTGAAAATTTTACCTTTTAGACAGCAAAATCTCTCCTCGGGATCTTCATAGAAGTTGTAGAACTCGAAGTCCTCTTAGAAAGCATACTTAAATAAACTCAATCAGAGATCCACAACAACAGTTATGCCTCTTGCCCCAACATCTATCCAATTGCATCCTTATTTTCCAGATTTCTATTTCTTTACTTACTACATGCAACATCTTATGTTTGGTCTATCATTTCTAATTTAATTACTGATCATTTCTCCATCATTCTTAAACTCCATTTCAACTCAGTATCACCCATAAACAAATTATAGTTCATGATTGCTCATGAATACTAAAAACAGAACACACACACACACATATATATACATTCATCATCAATTTTTTGCACATATTCATCTTCATTTCCACCTTCATTTCACTTCTAACTATCACCTTAATTCATCTCATTTCAAGAACATAACTCAAAATCTTGGTTAACATAACTTTCACTTTCATTATGCCCTTAGTTCACAACTCATAACATCTACATAGCAACTCATCACTCATGGTTTTCATACTCTCAAAATAGAACACAAACACATGTATTCATCCATCAATTCACTACACCCAGTACTCAACTTCAAGTCAAATTTTGAAACTCTTAAAGATAGAATTCGAATTTGATTTCTTCATGGAAAATGTAGCCATATTTCTCTAATTTAATCAAAATTAAAAATCATCTCATTTGGATATCTACAGATCATTTCGTGGCTAAAATACCGATGCATATCTAATGGAAATGTTACAGCTAATATATTCCAGCACACTTTAAACACCATTATCACTTTATCTCTAAACTTCCAACCTAGTACTTCTCTTTTCAAGATACTACACTTGCCTTTTCTTTAAATTCAATACTCAATCGAATCCGTTTCTAAAACAACCAATAATCCACATTTTTATACATCAGAAATAGTACATGAAAATATCCATTTACAAATCAATTTTTCTGCACTTCTTTCTACATTATTTTTGGATTCATTCTAACTCTAAATCATCTTTACATCAATTTATGAGTCATTAATCATCATACATGTAAAAGCAAGACATCAACGTATTAATTTCTTAACCCACATTCCAGCATACATAAAACACCATTTTATGTCCATTTAACCTCTTACTATCATCATACATGCTTCATTCAACAAATCAAGAAGAGCAATGCTTATACTTACTTGTTTAGCTTCAATGTCTTCAAATCACACTTAACCCTAGCTTTTCCAACATACACGATTATCATCATCATTCAAGGTAGAAGGGTTAGGTCTTTTAGTAACAAGATGGAAAAAACAACGAATCTTGAAGAAACAAAGTGAAAGAGTTAGAAAAAAAATCAACATGATGAAGGTGGTAATAGTTTCGTAGATGGAGAGAAGTATAAGAAGATGAGAGAAAATAAACAAAATGAAAAAAAGAAGCAAGTTTCATAAATGATAAGTGAAAGACCACAATATGGTCTTTAATTTAGGTAAAAGAATAGTAAGTAGTGAGTGGTAGTGACACTTGTCACTTTCCTATGGTCCTATTTTGGAGTTTTAATGAGCTAGCCAATTTATCTCCAATTTTCAACCCAATTTTCAATGACATTTGTCATTAAATCCCAATGTCACTTATAAAAATTTCCACTGACATTTGACTCTTATTTCTACTACTATTTATTAATTATTTTGCCACTTGAAATTTTTCCTAGTCCAAAAATACTCTTAAAATTCAGAAAATTCTTATATTTCATCAAAAATTATAATTCACTACTTATACACTCCAACTTAATTTTTAAGACACATAATCCAAACTTCACATTATAATTGCATTAAAATAATCATTTATATATGAAAAATGTCAAATGAGCGCATGAACAATTCATTGTAATATATGCAATAATCAAATTTCACATGTGTGTATGCTAACATTATGCATGAGCATGAAATGCATTTTTCTAATCTCTCATTGCTATTTTCTCAATTACAAAAACCTAAGGTTCTAAGCCTTAATATGGAAACGGGATGTTACTCTCCATTTGACCTTGGACGTCTTTTTACTATTGACATTTTGTCTGTGCCATATGAAGTCTTGTATACTTCTGTCAATATTTTTCAATACTCCTGTAGGTATTGCTAAGTGTGCCAGCCAATAAATGTGTAGATTATTGAGAATGGATATAGCTAGTTGTAACCTACCTCTAAAAGACAGAAATTTATTGCTCTAGTTAGTGATTCTTTTATGAACTTTTGTCCAACAGAGGTTTGCATTCGACTTTCTTTAGCTTCCTTGTAGAGATGGGAACACCTAAGTAGTTAAAAGGCAATTGTTGTATTGAAAGCCCTACATTAATGATCACCCTAGAGGAGTCCACTAGACTTTGCTTGGAAAGGTAAGCAGAACTTTTTGAGGGTTAAACCTTAGATCGAATACATCTTGGAATCTTCGTAGAGAGGTTAAGATTACCGCAATTGAAATAGAGTCATTAGCACATAACATAAGTAGATCATCTGCAAAACAAAGCTGAGTGATACACGACAATGATAATGATATTTGAAATTTGAACTTTCATCAATCTATATCTGTTTCAATCTCTAAAGAACTTCTATAACAATAGTGAATAGGTAGGGAGAAAGAGGATCTCTCTACCTAATTCCCTTAACTGCATGATAAAGATACATAGGATCCCTAATTATAAACACTTAATAAGAAAATATTGATATGCAAGAATAAATCCAGCTAATGAACTTCCTAGGATAGCCAAAAGCATGAAGAGCATTGATAATGAGACCTTAGTTAACCATGTCATATGCCTTAGTGAAATCTATTTTGAGAGCACAACTTCGGACATGTTCCTTATGAACAGTCTTTGAATAATTCTTGAGCCAATATTATATTGTCACCCACACTTCTCCCTAGAACATATACACCCTGACTATGATTAATAATACCAGGTAGAGTATTTCTCAATCTATTGGCAAGGATCTTATAGATGATCTTATATAGCACATTGCAGCATGGTAATAGTCTGTAGTCATTCAGCTTCTTTAGGTTGGGGAACTTGGGTACCAAACAGAGAAATGTCTTGTTGATTTCAATGAGTAACCTACCACTACTGAAGATAACAACTGATACTTGTAACAGGTTCCATTTCTCTTGAAAGAACTTGGTGTTAAAGCCATCCGGCCTAGGAGACTTATCTAGATGAAATGAAAATAGAAACTCCTTTATTTCTTCAATTGTGACTTCCCTGAGTAGTGTTCTATTTGATGGGCCCAACCATTCAATTGATTAGACAGCTAGGAAGGCTTGTAGTGTGAGTAGATATCTCATTTATTGATTGAAAGTGACTTATGGCAACTTGTTTGAATTCCTCTTAATCATTTATCTTCATACCATTCTCATTATCAAGATAAACTATTATGTTTCTATTTCTCTTGCCTTAAATCACACTGAAAAAGTATTTAGAATTTCTCTCACCTTCTTACAACTATTGGATTCTAGACTTTTGTTTCGGTTGCTCTTGACATTCCTCAATGCTCTATAAGTAACTACATAGTTCAGATTTCTCTGCCTACAAGAGTGAGGAACTAGTAGGATCCTTGGCTAAAAGCTTTTGGGTCAAAGATAGCTTCTTGACGGCCTATTCTTTACTGAATTTCAAAGGATTTGTATTAAGTTTAGCAAACTTAATGCATTCAGCTTTAATACATTTCAGCATTTGAAAACATTGTCACTAATTATGACATTTTGTAACTGTGCATTTATAATGAATAACAAATTGATGATATTTTGTTGAACCTATATTGATATTATTATCATGTTTTTATATTAGTAATGTTGATTTTGTATAACCCATACATCCTATTAATGTATTGGCTACACATAATTAGTTTGGTTATGTATATTGTTTTAGAAGCATTTGTAAGTGTAACTCGACTTACACATGCACAGTACTTATAAGTCCACTTGTATGTCGATACAACTTGACTTATGCTTGTACAGTACTGTCAGATTGTGCCCTAAAGGCAATCGCTTTTAGCGCGTTTTGTTCAAAGTTGTGTGACGACTTTATGAACAAATAAAGAAAGGCATATTTCATTAATTTG
>JANZLH020000395.1:403003-422818 GCA_026770325.2 Erythroxylum fimbriatum
TCCTCAGGTCGGAAAATAAAAATAATATTATTTATAGATTTTAAGGATTATAAACTTTGATCGAATAATAAAGAAAATTATTAATTATAACAACATTCATAATAATAATAATAATAATAAGAATTAATAACTTTAATAATCATAGCGAATATTGTAATTATAATAATAATACTATTACTAATAATAGTATTATAATAATAAATATAACAAAAAGATTAATAAATTTATTAAAAAGGAATTTAATGATAATGACAATCAATTTAATAATAACTCTGAAATAATTTTAATTATAATAACTATTTTAATAATTATATCTAACAGTATTTACAATAATGGAAATAAGCCAAATTCATAAATAATAATAATAATAATAATAAGCATAAGAACTCAACAAAGAAATAATAAACATGTTTTCAAAAGAACAGTAGAATACTGCATAAGAACAGTAGAATAAAAATTTGGCTTAATAAATTCCTAAGCTAGCTCGTGTCTGGCTTGAGAACGGCGGCTGTGGGTGGGTCCCACAACCGTCTGTGCTCTGTCCTCTGTATCTGTCAAATTTTTATCATCAAACGACGTCGTTCTGTCATTAGACAGAGTAAGACAGAGTAGACTTAGACAGACGATCTGAACTCTTCAACCATAGGTCCATAGTTCCAAGTTGTGTCGATCGGGGACCTTGGACTTCGAAAGCTACAATATGTTTTCGTAGAGCGGAAGGTTAGGTGTAAAACAAAATTAATATATAATTGAGTAATTTAAAGGAGAAATAGAAGGGCTTTTAAAAATAATTTAGAGATCATTTGATTCCACCTTTATTTTTCTGTTGTATTTTTTTGTTTTAGTTTTATATTTTTAATTTAAAATAAATAAACTTTTTTGGATGAGATTTTTTATGTAAAAATTGAAAACAAAAACTTATTTAGTTGAATTTCTAATATAAAAAATGAAAACAAAAAAATGTTTAGTTTTATTATCCTGTTTCTATGGACTTGGAAAGTTACAGTATGTTTTTCTAGAGTGGAAGGTTAGGTGCAAAACAAAATTAATATATACTTTAGTAATTTAAAGGAGAAATAGAAAGGCTTTTTTTAAAATAATTTAGAGATCATTTGGTTCCACCTTTATTTTTCTGTTATGATTTTTAATTTTAGTTTTATGTTTTTTATTTAAAAATATAAACCTGTTTGGTTGAGATTTTTAATGTAAAAATTGAAAAAACCTATTTAGTTGAATTTCTAATATCAAAACGAAAACAATAAAATGATTAGTTTTATTATCCTATTTCTATAGACTTGGAAAGCTACAATATGTTTTTGATGAGTGGAAGGTTAGGTGCAAAACGAAATTAATATATAATTGAGTAATTTAAAGGCGAAATATAAGGATTTTTAAAAATAATTTAGAGATAATTTGGTTCCACCTTTGCTTTTCTATCGTGACTTTTAGTTTCAGTTTTATGTTTTAAAATTAAAAAACATAAACTTATTTAGTTGAGATTTTTAATATAAAAATTGAAAAAAACTATTTGGTTGAATTTCTAATATAAAAATTAAAAACAATAGAATGATTAGTTTTATTATCCTGTTTCTATAGACTTCGGAAGCTACAATATGTTTTTGTTGAGTGGAAGGTTTGGTGTAAAAAGAAATTAACATATAATTGAATAATTTAAAGGAGAAATAGAAGGTCTTTTAAAAATAATTTAGAGATCATTATGTTTTTTTAATTAAAAAACAAATGCTTATTTAGTTGAGATTTTTAATGTAAAAATTTTGGTTGAATTTCTAATATAAAAACTGAAAACAAAAAATGTTTAGTTTTATTATCTTGTTTCTATTTTTTAATTATACACTTATGTTAATTATTTTTTATATAATATATATTAACATATTTTTAATTTTACAAACATATCTAACTACTAGGAATTTTGGGTATTAAATCATTGATTTATAAATCTTTTAGCAAGGCTATTGGATTCATGGATACAGGATCTAGTCGTACGATCATGAAGCCCAACATTTTATCAGTAGCAGCATGGACTTCCCATGAAGAGTATTTTACTGCAGCTGATGGAAACAGTTTCATGATTGGGTTAAGAACAAGAAGCAGAATTGACATTCGCTTCTTTCCTCAGTGTACAGTTTGAACTAAAGTACTTGGAAGCAATCTACCAGGCCCAGATCTCTTAATTGGAATGGATGTTTACTGTAAAGCCCGAAACTTACAGATCCTACCCATAGGCCTTAAGTATCGAAACCTTATGAGTCCATACACTAATCTAAAAAATGTGTTTGAACTTACTCAGGTTCTTGCACATTACACTGGACTTCGAGATAAACTGTTGAGCTACTGTCCAGAGTCTCATGCATAGTCTACTAATCCAAATCCTCTATGGAAGAATCCATAATTTTTCACAAGTCTGCCATTTAAAAGAATGAGGATATCAATCCTAGCCACACATCCAGGGATAAACCCTAATGACTTGAAGCTCGCACAAGATGAGTGTGTTGTGTTATTGCAGCAAGGATTGATTGAGCCCACAAAGTCAGATTGGGCTTGCCAAGCGTTCTATGTCAACAAACGTTCAGAGCAGAAACATGGAAAGAAACATCTAGTGATAGATTACAAGTCTCTGAATGCTTTCCTGCAGGATGATAAGCTTCCTTTGCCCAAAATCAGTACACAAGTACTATTTCTCAAGGAAGTTATATATTTTCAAAGTTTGATTTGAAAGCAGGATATTGGCAACTGGGTATTCACCCTGAAGAACGTTACAAGACTGCATTCTACATTCCCAATGCTCAGTACCAATGGACTGTGATGCCCTTTGGATTAAAGGTTACTCCATCACTATTTCAAAAGTCTATTACCAAAATCTATGAGCCTATCTTCAACAGTGCCTTAATCTACATCGATGACATCTTACTATTTTCAAAGACCCATGAGGAACATCAAGCCTTTCTTAAAAAATCTTTGGACCTAACCCAACAGTATGGGATAATGCTTTCGGCCTCGAAAAGCACTATTGGCACAACAGAAATTAAATTTTTTGGAATGCAATTTAAGGATGGATTCTACCAGCCAGACCCACATATTGCAAAAGAACTATTGCAATTTTCAGATGAAAATCTCTCTGTGAAACAGATTCAACACTTCTTTGGAATTGTCAACTACATTCGAGATTTCATTACACATGTGGCAGCCTTCACATCAAGCTTATCTAAGCTCTTACGTAAGAATCCACCATCGTGGGGAAAAGAACAAACAACAACTATCTAGCATCTTAAACAAATCTATCAGGATCCTCCACCTTTGAAGATTCCTGAAAAAGGACAATGTGTCCTACAAACAGATGCTAGTGACGAACACCGGGGACAGTTCTTCTCGAAGAAATAAATGACCAATGACATTATTGTGGACATGCTAGTAGTTCTTACAGTCCATCTGAATGTCAGTATCATATTTCATACAAGGAGATTCTCGCAGTTAAAAGAGATATTGAAAAATTCTCTATTCACCTCACTCCTTATCATTTTTTCATTGAAATGGATAATATATCCTTCCCCAAGATTCTTGAACAAGCTGGCAAAAAGATTCCAAACAGCCAACTTTTACGCTAGCAAGAGTGGTTCTCTTCCTATAAATTCACTGTCAAACATTTGAAAGGTCACCACAATATTCTAGCTAATTATCTTTCAAGACCTTCCAAGCCACTCTTATTCTTTTCTTCTACTTTGAAACTTCCCATTCCACTTTATTGGCTTATGGAGTTTCCTCGATTTGCCTGATATCGTCAGGAGTTTCCTCCTTTATTCACTCGAACTCTAACTTTTGTAAAAGATCTGTACCCTTTACTACCACAAAGTCTATTTTACTATTTACATCTTGTTTTGGTGAAAGATGATATCATTCCAAGCCCTGGTATGTTTGACCTTCAACGCCATACAAAATGATATATCATCTGTTTGATGATATTGATGACTATACATTATGGCATCTTTGGGCTATGACAGCGTTATATGCCTGTTCTGTCGCATTCTCTCCAATGCATTTATATCGTCATCTCTCAGACCCTACTCAGTCCAGATCACTTCTTTGGACATTTCTGGAATGGTTTCAACCATTAGATACTTGGAGAATGGAAATGTCTAATCTCTTAGATTGTCATCACTTATAGGATTCATCTCTCAGAGATAAAGAAGTCTTTGCTGTTTATCTTTTTCATCGTCCATATGTGATGAGTTCCTCTGGACAAATGTGCACATTTAACCACATTCAACATTGGCGTACTACATTGTCCTAGTCAGCTGATGAATCATCATTACTAAAAGAATTATATCAACTTCTTCATCAGTTCAACCAAACACATGATGTCGAATACTCTACTTTGTGCACTTCTCTTGAACCATATTATGGTGAGACCTCTCTCCTTAAGCCTATCAGTACACCATCTCCAACACAATGGACTTGTATTGAAGAAAATGTGATCCATATACAAGCAGGTAATTTAAATTACCTTGTCTTGAAAACTGTTACAAGCCCATCCAGTGATCCATTCCAAGAATCTGAGTCTGTCACGTCACCTTGGCCTTCAAATTGGACCCAAACCAATATTGATGATCTTATTGCACAAGTTGACAGAGAAATGGAATTGACGGATGGCCTTGATTTCTCCTTGACATTATGAGAGAAGCATAATGATGAAAGATGGGTTCCACAAGTCACCTTCAATAACTATTGAAGATGCTATCTTATCGTCGATATAATTCACCTTTTGTAAAGTAGTACTGTTTATTACTGTTTGCTTTTTGACTTTGTGTAAAAGTAGATCACTTTTCAAAAGTTAGGTGAATGATTTACTTTTGTTAAAGTAGATGCTTTAGAGATAAGGTTAGGTATGCTTTTGTCTAAGCTTTAATCATGTTGTCTTTAGGATAGTTTACATTTCAATTCCTCGCTTCGCTTATAAAAGCAGGGTTCTGCTAACTTTGTGATGAAGTTTTATATATGAAAATCAATTGAAAATGGAAAAGTTAGTTTTTCTCTAAACATCTCTTCTCTTTTCTGAAACCTTTAAACCTTATTATTCTCTATCCTCTGGCTTGAAAGATTGCAAAGATAAGTAAGCTCTACACTTGCCTCCTATGAGGATCTTGTGTATCAGAAAATCTATGACAGTCTGGAAGAACTGTTGCTTCTAAACATGTCTGCTGCCTTGAGTCAGAAGCATTAACGGAGAATGAAGAGTAAGAGTGCGTGAGTGAAGTAGGGAATCCTAAATAAGTCCAGGGAGAGGTGTAAATCTCTGATAACTGGGCACCTACGTTGTGATACACACTTCCAATCCGACTTTGGTTAGTCGATGTCTTCAACCAGTATGATGGTTTAGAACAGTGTTAGCCATGAGAAGGTTAACCAGAAAGGTTATATTCCCTGTGTCACCCTATGATGGACTATAGGGATAGCACAAGTAGTATCAGAGCCCTAGCACGGGTGGTATCACCCTTGTCTAGTGGTCAGTTCAGCTGAGAGAAACCTGCATACCCCTTGGAGTAATCTACTCCTCGCTCACGTCGCATCTTTTTCCAGAGGGGGGAAACATTGATATTATGTAAGAAAGGGAGTAAGAAGAGAGTTACAAGCACATAAGTATAGACTGGCGCGTATGAGGTGGTCAAGATTGAAGATGGGATTGCTTATGAATCGATGTTTGTTCGTCTTTGTAAGTTGTCTACAGATTGACTTATATCAAAAGGAGAAGTAAATATTAGCTATTGCAAACAGCAATTACCAGCCAAGCTACAGATTGTCTCAATAGTTAAAATCCATGAGTGATTTCTCCAAAAAAAAAAAAAAAGAAATCCATGAGTGCATTACATTAAGCCCACAGAAGAATCGAAAAAAGAAGAAGGAAATAGTACCATAGTCACCTACCAAATTCAACTACAATGGCAACTTGAAGCAACAGTGTAAGAGCTGTTCCCAACGAGGATGCCTGGAGCAATGAAATGATGCCTCCCAGTTGACTATTTAAATCCTATTGGCGATGGTACTGACTAGAAGTAGATGAAAAACGCCACTTTATTTCATGTTTTTTTCTAGCTACACAACATGGAGATCGCAGCCAGTCAAACAAATCATCTCATCAGTAATGTGAGCTTGTCTGGGCTTTCAATGAACTGTTTCCATTCATTGCAGAATCTTGCAACTGTTGCACCATCCAAAACTCTGTGATCTGCGCCTATGCTTACCTGTCAAAACAAACAACATGTAATTGTCTACTCCAGTAACTTATAACCAAAATGCATTATAGTGAGACACATTATGCTGCACTGAACTAAACTAATTACCAAGAAAGAATTTGCTTACATTCATGACTGGCAGAGGGTGAACCCTTCCATCATCTGCAAAATGTGCAACTTTCTGGATTCGGCCAAGGGCAATGATAGCGACTTCTGGTAAATTTATAATTGGGGAACCAAACTTCCCACCAATCGCTCCAATATTGCTCACAGTTATTGTTCCACCAGTTACATCCTCAGGGCAAAGCTTGTTATTCACTGCCAATTGTTGAAGTCGTGATATTTCTTTTGTTATCTGAACGAAAAAGTATGGATAAGAAAAGGTTTTTAACTGCATCTGCAAACTATTTGTCATAAAAGTGAACATGACAAAATCAACAAGACCATCCTTGTCCATAATTTGGATCGTCCTAATTATACAAACGATGATGTATTTAAAATTCTCACCAAACAATACTATATACTAAATATAGCTATATCTTAAAGTTTCATTGTGTCACAAACTCAAAATAATGATCAGTCTACAGCAATTGCTTTATCGCAGTTACTAATCATAAAAATAGCATATTGTGAAGATAAACTCAATGTTTCAGTTCCTTCATAATTTTGTAGAAGGGTAAATGACTGTTTCAATTTTCCTATTTATGGGTTCATCGATACAGAATATGAATGCAGATATTAGGTAAGTGATTACATCTGAGAAGTTGCAAGAAACTTACCTCCAAGATTGAAAGAGACTGAGCATTCTTTATGTTGGGTACTACAAGACCATTTGGGGTAGCCATAGCAATTCCAATATTATGTGAACCTACAATCCGAAATGTTAAAAGCACGACATATCAGGATTGAAGGTGATAGGAGAAGCATGGAGTCAAATAATGATATCACTGTTTAGCAACAGCATTTTTATGTTGAATAACAAATCAGTAGAAATATTAACTGGTGGTCATAGGCCTCATCAATACTTCCTTCACTAAGAAGAACATATGCATACATATCAACTTTACACTCCCTGAATCCTCTGTATACTAACAGAGCTTAAACATTTCAAGCAGCCATAAACAAAATCAAGATCACTGAATTGCTACTGGTCCATGGGGTGTAGATGTTTCATGTTTCTTTGTTTTACTGACATGCACATAATAAAAAGTGGCTCTCCAACGTTCAGCTACGTAAAGCTACCCTAGGATTGCATGCAGTCCAACACACACTAATACTCAAAACATCATGAATTCTGTTGTCTATTCTCTTGGAAGCCTATGAAGAATCCAACTACATCATATTGCAAATTGGTGTTCCCAAAGAAAAATAAAGCAACAACTAGATTAGCAACTATGCAGTACAATAAAGCCAACATACCTTTTAAAGTGACCTCTAGGAACTCATCATTGAAGCAACTATTCACCAAGGGATACTTGCTGAGGGCCATTGAAAGTGACTTAATCAGAATAGGAAGGAAGGTATACTTTATACTAGAATCATTATTATTATTTTGGAAAGACTCCTTCAGTTGCACTAATGCATCACACTTTATCTCTTCTACATAATGAAAATGGGGAACTTTTGCAGCTGACGACATTGTTTTCACCATTGTCCTCATGAATCCCCTGTCAAAGTAGAAAGTATTAACTTTCATGAACTTATTGAAAACCATTTCAACAGTATCAAAATCCATTCAACTAATACTGATTTTATACATGCCAAACAAAAGTCAATAACAATAATGTTAGGATCTTGTACAAAAGTCAATAACAATAATGTTAGGATCCAAAATCCTAACAGGCACTATTCCAGCAATCCACAAAAGGAAACACCAAGAAACTCAAGCAATGAAACAGAAAGCAAAACAGAGAAGAAGGAAATATGAAAAGAAGCTTAATGCAGTCGTATATTGATAGGCTAATCTTCGAGGGCTAGCCAGCCTCCTCAATACAATGATAGGCTAATCTTCGAGGGCTAGCCAACCTCCTCAATACAAAATCCTCAAAACCAATTCTCAGATATCCTCATCTGTCCCACACTACCCCTTTTATTCCCCTCTTTCTAACTAACTAACCAGCTCAGCCTCATATCTCTCCCCACACCCCTACACACTCTCCAAATTAACGATCTGCCCACCCCCTTCTCTTCCTAACGTACTACTGATTTTTTTACGAGTCTAACAAATAACAAGGAGAAATGTGGAAAAATAAAGTTTCATGTATCTTAAGCTTGACACATTCTACAAGAAAACAAATGGGTGCTTTAGGTTCCTTGGTAGATACCAATATTACCTTAGAGGAATTTTCTTATCTTCATAGCGCTGTACTGGTACAGCTGATGCATATCCATGTTTATTATCTACTGCTGCAACTTCATCTTCAGAATATGTGGCCTCAATGCCTGAGGAATCCTTAAGAACTCCTATCTGAATTGCATACTTGATGACATCTTCTTTAAATACCCGACCATCTATACCAGTTCCAGGGACATTACTTAGGTTAATACCATATTGCTTTGCAAGATTCCGGACAGCTGGAGTGGCAAGAATGCCAAAATTTTCCTTTCTCAGATCAAAACCAAGTGAACTCTCCTTCACTGTATCAGAATTCAAAGATTCCCTATCTTCTTGTTTATCACTAGTCTCCATGGAAACCTGAGAATCCTCAACAAACATCTTAAGAAGAGTTTCTCCAACCTGCAAATTCAAATAGAAGACATATTCAAAAATCCAACAACACATGCATGCAAGTTCTTTGTATTTGAACTCACTGAATAATAGCACTGCTCTTTTCTTCAATACCTAATACACGAGGAAGAAACTTATTCAAAAAACCTGATTCCTGGTTGCACTTTTTTTCTTTATGAGACTTCCTAGCAAGCTTGGCATTACATCCACGTAATTCCATGATGTGCTAACATGCTAAAGTCCAAAATCAAAGTTTAAATCCCACCTTTACAATGTCACCAGGAGCATACAGAACATGAGCAACTTTTCCCTTGTACCGACTCGTTATCTCAATTGTTGCCTTGTCACTCTGAACTTCACAAAGCGGTTGAAATTCTTCAACTAGATCCCCCTGTAAGAGTTAAAAATTTGAAGCATAAACGAAAGGGCCCGAAGTCATTAGGCACCAAAATTGACAGCAAGGAACCAGCCACTCACCTCTTGCACATACCATTTCAACAACTCACACTCTGCAATTCCTTCACCAGTCTGCGCCAGGGGCACTTCAACCATCCCAGTCACGAGGACATCAGCTGAAGCTTGAATAGAAAAGCTACGCCTTTTCACGTTCTACGAAACATTCGCCAACATAAACAACAATCCCCTTCTACATTAGTCAGATGTCAACTGGGGTTCACAAGCAAACAAAGCAAAACAACATTGAAGTTACTCACATCAATAAAACAATTAGCTAAGTGCGGCATCGTCGAGACATTAGTACAAAATCTTAAGCAAGCAGCCACAGCAAGAAAAGGGTGCCGGTCACCTGGTGGCGGCAACAACGGAGGAGGAAACAACGGAGAAGGAAGGAGGAAACGAGAAGTGGAGATGCAGGCTCGTTTCAGACAATTCCGGCGACTGCCCACAATCATCCTAATCATAATCAAACTCAAAACGTTATGCGCTTTATCTGAAACCACTCCTAAGGCAAAAAGCTTCAGTCTTCGGCTGGCTGTAATCAAGATCAAAACCTCATCTACTTGCGAAGTTCTGTTCTTTAGCTGGAAGTATAGAAAAGGCAAAAGGCTTGGATCTTTCGATGATCCAGTCGGACTAAAACCATAGGAGAGTCACTGAATTGGAAACGTGGAGGCGACGACTTCTTTCGTACTAAAATTTGGAAGAGGCAACTAGCTACACAATGTTGCAGATTGCAAAGATAATTTTGCCACCTAATATCTGACATGCTTGCCCATAGATACATACGTTAACAGCGTAAAATATTTTTTCTTAGGACATTTAAAAGAAATATATTAACTTTAAAAAAATGCTAAAATGCATTTTACAATCTCAATTCTCAACATTTACACTAAATTACGGAACAAATATTAACATTCAAATTAAACACTAATATTTTCAAAACATTCAAAACAGATGCTAAATAGATTGAAAATTTAATGAAATTAACCTTTCACTGCAACATGACAAGTATGATAAATGCATAATAATAATACAAGTATGATAAATGCATAATAATAAGTTTTATTATCACGTGACAAGTGAGAACTATTGTTTATAATGTGTAACAATGGACCTCATTATTATGTAACAAGTGGGACTCATTGATGATTAATTTTTAAAAAGTCATTTTTATTTAAAAATATAAAAATAATATCGCGTCAATATTGATGTAAAATTTAACTGATGGGGAGTTATTTCTATCAAAATTTCTATCTATTTCGGGTTTATTCTTAATGTTTTGAAAATATTATGGTTCAATTTAAAGGCTTCAAAACATTAGGATTAAAGTGACATTCTATTATAAACGTCGACGTTCAAACACACTTTTAGACCTAAAAAAGCTATAGGCTATAATAACACCTCATTTTAAACCTTAATATTTTATTCAAATATAACTCAAATTCTAAAATTTGAAGTGCTTAATTTAAATCTTAATTTTTTCAAATTATGCAAAACAGATCCGAAGTGTATAGAAAATTTAATGGACTAACTTTTTTTCAGTTAAATGCCACATTAATAATGATAAGATATTATTTATTATTTTTATAATTAAACAGTAGATCCCATTACTACGTGTGAAAAGTGGGATTCATTTTTTGTAAATAAAAAACACTATTTACATTTATTTATATTATTCTTTCCTTCTCCACCCTTTTACAGTCACATCCTTCTTAATTATTTTCGTTTTCATCTTCAGCTTTTGTTCATCACCTTATTTGACTGTAAGAAACGAAGAACGAAAAACTTAGAATAACCAAACTTTGCATCATTTTTAGTATTAAATAAAAGACCAAATGGATAAATTTAATACAGATCGAGAAACTATGAATGCTTAGGTTAAGGATTAGAAATATATTAACTTAAGTGGTAATTAGTAGACAAGTTTCCATAATTAATTTGGATAATAACTTGTTGAATATGAAAGTTAGATTAGTTCATTATTCGAGTTAATTTAGAACCCAACTGTTAATTTTAGTAAGGCAACTATCCAATCATTTCCCTTAATCATGTATTGGAGATTAAATTAGCGAGATTAATTCTCAAGAGTCTTCCATTTCAATTAATCTATTCATGTTTGCTTCCAGTTTATTTTGTTTACTTTTCAATATATTTTGTGATTTTCTTTAAAGTCTTCACTTAACAGAGCAGGATAGAATGTTTAGGATTGCATCTATTTTTATTTTTGCTTTTGTTTAAGGTTAATTTAAGTGTACCGATTTTGTCTTCATGGGAGATGACCTTAGGTAATTACTACAACTATGTTGTATACTTGCGAGTAGAATAGCCTAGGTATTTTTATAACTTATTTGGGCACAACACTTGTGATGAAGAAGAAGTGGAAGAAGGGCTCGAAGCAGAAAATGATACATCTTTCAGCTCGGAGGTAACAACTGAGTTCCAATTTGTTGTTAAGAATAACTCTTTACTTTTACCTAATAGGTTACAAGAATTAAATGAGGAAGAAAGAGGTGAAGAGACATTCGAGATCTTACCAGAGTGCATAGACTCAGTAGAGATTGAAAGTTAGAGGATATGAAAGAAGTTGTATGTGAATGATCATCGAATAAGGCCCCATCTTAAACTACCGTATGTAAAAGTGGCTCAAACTCTACTACTTGAAGATTATAATTTTGTCACCTGAGGAGAAAACATGGAGTCAAGACAAAGGCACCTATTGGGAGGCAACCCAAGGGAAGCAAATTTCTTTTCTTTTACTTTTTCGCACTAGTTAGATATGCATGTGTGTTTTTATGTTGGTTTTTTTCTTGCTTCTTTTAAGTTTTCTATCCAAATGAGGGAGAGAATAAAACAAACAAGCAAACATTAGCTCTTTTTCTATTGCTTCTAAGAGTACATAGTCATGATTAAAGAATGAATTGACTAGAGAATTTCATAGCAACTTGAGCATGTACTTTTACTTTTGTGACTGGTCCATTCACATTATCTTTAGAAGAGAAGTGATTAGTGGTAGACAAGGCCAGTAAGATTTTGAGCCTTATTAGATTGACATATTGATGTCAGTCTCATTGTCTTTGTTTATGTATGACCTTCATGATATGTACATCCTAACTTTGCCTTGATTTTCGACTTGAGGCCATATTTTTATCATATGCATTAACATGGAAATGATTAGGCATTATTTTCTTTTCCGAACTAAATTAGCCAAATAACCTACCCTATTGACATGAATTCTCCTTTGTTAGGCCCCCTTGAGCTTTATTTGTCTTTTTTTGTGTATTACATGCTTTAAACATTTGTTGATTGTTGAGTTTGTGGATATACAAAAGTGTAAGTGTGGGGGTGTACATACGTGTGGGTTGGTTATAATGTTGAGATGTTATTTTATGTCTTATTATTGAAATTTCCAAGCTGATGTAGTTTCTTTTAATTTCCATAAGAGAAAAGAAAAGAAAGGCAAAAGGAGAAAAGCAAAAGAAAAGAAAAGAAAAGAAAAAGAAAGAAAGAAAGAAAAAAGAAGAAAAAATGTTTAAATAAATTTATATAGGAGGAAGTGCATATGTGTTGAAAAGTTATTTATGATTAATGCATCCTCCTCAAGTTATAATGAATGGGTTACTTAAGTATGTGGAATATGACGTAGATGTTGCTTTGGAAGGTTCACTCATTATAGTTTCGATGTAGTGTTATCATCAATCTCTATGAGTGATCCTTTTTGATTTGTTATACTTCATGTGGTTTATGTATGAGAGTTGAATTGAGTTGTGAAATATAACTGTTGCATTCATTATAGCTAACGGTACTTAGTTTTGTATGAATGTTAAATTGTGAAATTGATAGCTCATTGAGCGTTACTTTTGTTTCACTAGCTGTGATGGCTTTCATGCTACTTTACCCAAATACATCTCACTTTCCCTTTGCCTATATTATAACCTTAAAAAATCCTTTGATTCATGATTGTGCATGTCAATTTTAGTGGTGAAGAAATAAAATGACATGCAAAGTTATGGAATGACATGATTATAAATGGTGTTGAGTGTACCTATAGATATATTTTAGTTTAACACATTTTCTAAGTCTACCATTAGATTGCTCAGTTTTTAAAGGTACTGAATGTTGATTGATCATGACTAAAAGCTTAGAATGTTAGGTTCATGCTATGAACTTTGAAAGTTATTCATCTTTGCTTATGATTGTGTATTCTTGGAACATTTAGGAAATGAGTCAATGTTTTTAGGTCTATAAGCTTAATTTTGATGTTTTGCCCAAGAATGACCAAAAACTAAGTGTGGTGGAAATTGACATGTGCTTAATTGATTATGAATTTATTTCATAATACTTAGTGATTATTGTTATGAAAATACTTAAGATATTCACTTTGACTCGTATGTGATTTTAGGTACAATTCGGAAGTAAAGAAGTTAAAGTGAGTCAAAAACATAATATTGGGCCATTTTTCGAAGACTAACACTCACTTGTCTTTATGGAGCAAGAAGGAAAAACTTAAAAGACAAGAAAAATGTAAAAATAAAGAAGTAGAAAACTTGCATAGCATTGCATGTTTTTGCATGGTCACATGCAACGTGAATTTTATGGAAAAATAAAGAAGAAGTAGAAGGTGGCAGCTGGGAAAAGATGAAGCATGAAACCACATGCAACTGGTAGATAAAGGCATACCAAATTGACATGCATCAGGTGAAAGCAAATGGAGCAAAACGACAACGCATGGACAAGCAACAAGGAGAAAATGCAGCACAGCAAAGAGACCAAAATGCAGTAGTAAAGGCAAAACACAGACATTAGACAAGGCATAAAAAACAGAAGTAGCATAATTTAATATGCGTGGTTTTTAAATAAAAATCAGAACAGAGAGAACAAAAGGTTGTTCTTTGGTAAGGGGGCTGAAACATTAGTCCTAGGAGCTATCGGTTTTAATGAAAATGTGGGGAAAAACTATCAACCTTGAGAGACCTATAGAGGGGTAGCTTTTTGATGCCGGTTCGGAGGTGACTTTGACTTCGACAACCCAGTTAAGCATTCCTTCCATTGATTTTTTGTTTTTTTCTCTCTTTAAAAATTGATTGTGTTATCTATACGTATGGATTTGTGTTTTATATATGAACGATTGTGTTATCATTATAGCCCGAGTATTTATGTATGAACCCATTGGGTATTGTAAAAAGATGATTTCAATGTATTCATTGGATCATTTTATTACAAATTGCTAAAATATTCAATATAATACGTAATCGTTATGTTGAAATTCATTTGTAGCAACTAATGGTTCATAATCATTAGGGATAACATAACCTAGGTTAAATGACGCATCGTATGTGATTGTTACCTTAATTAATCAAATTTCCTAATTTGTAATGCTACTACCCAATTGAATATAGAGATCATATCCTAGGTTATTCAGTAGTTAGGTTTAATTAACGATCGTATCTTGATTAAACAGTACTTAAGGAAAAACTCGGGTTAATTATTAACCTACAATTAATAGCTGCTAGGAGAGGTTTGAGAATGAAAAATCATTGAAATTTTTTTAATTAGGGTGTAGGCCAAGATTGAACCAAAGAACTGGGTCCCTATTAAATTCCCCACTTTTATCATTTTTTTACATGTTTTCTTTAAATTGCTTTTGTTAGTTAGTTTAGCTTTATTTTATTTTCTTATTTTTAAAACCAAAAGCCTCCTAAACCTAAATATCAATTATTTTCATTTCAATAACTTTACGCACACTCTCTGTGGGATCGACTTAGACTTATCACTGCTATAGTAATGGTCTAGTTTATTTTGACTAGTGTTATGATGCGCTGTCACATATAAACACTTAGAATATAAATAAACATTAACAATAACATAATTATAAGCCTATACCTTTGATAATCATATAATAAACACCTAAAAGCAGAATTAAACATCTTTGAAAACATAGTATAATTAACAACTATCAAGCAACTTCTCCTTCCAGCTGTTCACCTTCGGAGTCACTTGAGTCATCCTAAGCTGACACTCTTAAAGCCTTCTTTTTGATGTCTTCCTTCATCTCCTTCTTTTTATTTCTTTCACTAACTAGATTAATACAATCATATTTGATTTGAAGAATGATCCAAATTTTATGCATAAGTTCACACATGGATATCCTATTTCATTCATCTCTACCTAATGCATATAATAATATACAAATGGATTTTCTATTTAAAGATATAGTTCCTTATCATATAGATCCCTTTCTTCTTTAATTATTGGAAACCTTCTATCATCTTTTACTTTCATGGAAGTGAAAGGGCCATTTAAAAATATTTTCCATAAATCAATACTTTAAGTTATTAAGAAAAACTTCTTCCTATTTTTTTAATAGAGATAGTCATTATCATTAAAGAAAGGGACTCTACTAATGTAGATAGTCATTATCATCAAAGAAAGGGACTCTATTAATTTATTATCCCTCTTGGATATAAGAGAATGAGCCTAAGTATGCCTTGGGACCTTTGCTTTAGAATTCTTTTTGAAATGCTAACTTAAGAGATCCACCTTGATATTACTTATAGGTCTCTAATGGCACACAAGAGGAGGTGAATAGGTGGTAAATTTGAACAACTATTTCTTATCTAATGAAGTCAATTAAACAAAAATTAATACATGATTAAAAAATAGCTTAATGCAAATCACTAACACGAGCAAACAATAATTTAAAAGGTAAAGGGAAGAAGAAAGGCTAATCCATTTATAGTTGTTTGACAAATAATTCTTATCTACGTCCACTTTCCAAGATCCTTTTTAAAATTTCAACTATGTCCCTTTCTCCAACAAGATGAAGACAAACCTTCTTAAAATATTCTTATTTTCCATGAGTATATAAAAATCTTCCTCAAATCTTTCTCCAGGAGAGGAGTAATCCCACTCTTAAAAGAATTTACAACTTAAAAGGCCTTGCTTAATCACTTTGGAACCTTAAAGGTTCACTCACTTCAAAATGCAAAAATGAAGGCACGTAATACCTTTTCAAAAAATATGAAATGTGCTT
Source organism: Erythroxylum fimbriatum (assembly GCA_026770325.2). Taxonomy (NCBI): domain Eukaryota; kingdom Viridiplantae; phylum Streptophyta; class Magnoliopsida; order Malpighiales; family Erythroxylaceae; genus Erythroxylum; species Erythroxylum fimbriatum. The sequence continues at coordinate 419,466 of JANZLH020000395.1, forward strand.
ATACAACACCAAAATGTTTTCTGATATCTAAACAAACAAAAAACCATATATTTATAATGATTAAAGGTTAAACTAGCCATTAGAAATAAGAGCTATTCAATTCCACAAGCTAGTTATTGTAAGTTTATCAACTAGTTTAACATATTGGTCAACCAATATGCATTGAATGTACAAATTCACTAGTTATTAAGACATTGTTTGACCAATATGAAATTCTATTCGACCATTGCACTAACAAATATCCCTACAAACTCTTAATACATTTTTTAAAAAACTTTAACCTATATTAGTTGACCATTAATCTATATAGGTCGACCTATTCACCTAAAACCATGATTCCAACATCTTAAATGCTTAGACTTAATTTTCTTAATGAAAAATTGACTTAAACACTTATCTAAGTGTTCCATAAATAATTTTTTTAAGGATTAAGAGGTTTTCTTTGAGATAGAAACCTTAATTCATCTTAATGATTAAAATCATGCAATAAGTTAAATGATGATGTGTTAATCCATTATAAGCCTCTAAAATATCAAGGTGACTTAAGTAAAAAGTATACGAAAGATTACCTGTTCATTTATAACTTTTCGTTCCTAATTTCTTTTTTCCCCCTAATTTTGTTCTTCATTTGAATGACTTAAACTCTAATTTTTCTGTAATGTCTTTATAATATGTATCGTGATTTATTCATAACCATTATTATTTTCATATTACTTGTATAACAAAAATGACCATTAGTAATACCTATGTTTTGTTATCGTCAAAACATGAATTATAACCCCCCTTAGTTTCACAGTTAAGATAAAACTAAAGGGGTGGCTAGGAATTTATATCTAAATAAAGAGTCCTACTAGTGGTTTCTAGTATTTTTACAAAATGAAAAGGAGACCTAGAAAGGTATATAGGAATTCAAAAATAAATAGGGACTCTTAATGTACTTTTTGAAGTTTTCACCAAAGTTAAGAGAGACCTAAAGGGATATTCAAGCAATTAAACCTCAAAAGGGATTCTAATATAGTGATTTCTAAGGTTTGGGTGAAACTTAAAAGAGATCTTAAGGGGCATCTAGGTATTTAAAACTAAATACACAATTCCTAAGGTGGTTTTTAGGGTCTCCTGTAATGTGAAGAGAGACCTATGTTAAGTCAAAAAGACTTTACTTCTATTAATTTTGGTGACAATAAAATAATAATAATCTTATAAATGTATGAATTGTTTTGCTAAGTTTGTTAAGTGTGCAGAAAAATGTAACTAACACTTAGTCATCACAGACGAAGTGAAAACACAGACGATACATCAGTAACAGATGATACACGTCATCATAGACGAAGCACAAATAATAGACGAAGCGCAAATAACAGACGAAGCTCAAAATATAGACAAAGTGCAAAACACAGAAGAAGCGCAAATAACAGACAAAGCGCAAGTAACGGTCGAAGCGCAAAACACAGAGGAAGTGCAAAAGACAGACGTAGCTCAAAAACACAGACGAAGCGCAAAACACAGATGAAGCACAAAAACATAGATGAAGCGACAAAATTAGACGATATAGAAAAGAAGATACCCTAGAACATCAGACAGTTAGTTAGTTGGAGTCAGTTATAGAACTCAACTAAATAATGGTATCTAGAAGTAGTTTCTCAAGAAGACAATTGGAGACTTTGGCTATAAATACTAGTCCTAGTCGAAGACTAAAATAACATTCTTTTACAAGACAAAAAATACTGATTGTACAATACTTATAAAATTTCTGTATTCAAAGTACAAAAAGAGAGCGAATACTACTGTAACAAAAAGCTCAAACTATCTTTCTTAGAGAGAGAAAGAAAAGGCTAGAGCCTGGAGAGGCTAAGATAGCGGAAAGAATACTGTGTGAAAGAGACTTGAAGAGGCTCTGGAAGGGTTAAAAGAATACTTGTAAAGTTGAAGAGTATAATAAAATCTCAGACAAACTCTGAGGACTAGATGTAGCCCAAGGTTTGGGGTAAACCAGTATAAATCGCGACATCTATTCTCTAACCCTTATACTTTAGTTTTTGTTAGACGAGTAGATAAAATTACTTGCGATTCAAATACTTCTCAACTTTAGTAAGGTATCTTTGGTATTCATCTGATAGTTGTAAAGATATTCAAGAAATCCCAAAAGATTAATATTTTCAAAATGAATACACAATTTAACCCCCTTCTTGTGTATTTTGTGTACTTTATGTGATTCTTATATTAACAAGTGATTTACTTCAGTTCGTATCAAAGATCGGTTTCCAAGAACCACCTTTACAAAGTGAGGACAAAGATTCATGGCTGAATCACATGTTTTTATAGCTGAATGTGCCTCGGTCACAAGACTTCCTGCATTTAATAATGAGGATTATCATTATTGGAAGGACAAGATACGACTCTTTATAGAATCCACACATATGATCTTTGGGATATCATTGAAAATGGTCCATACACACCATGAGGTGATGAAGGTAATATCATTCCTCGTAACTGATGGCTAGCTGATCAGAAAGCTCATTTTCAGTTAAACTCAAAGGCCAAGTTTTTCTGAGTTATGCTCTAAGCATAAGTGAATATGATAAGGTTTATGGATTCGAAACTGCAAAGGAAATGTGAGACACATTATCCATTGCACATGAAGGCACAAATCAAGTGAAAGAGTCTAAGATAAACATTTTTATACATCAGTATGAGCTGTTCAAGATGAGAGAGGATGAGTCTATTGATCAGATGTTTGGACGATTTCAAATTATCGTTAATGGACTTAAAGCTCTTGAGAGAATCTACGATAATCAAGACCATTTTAGAAAGATTCTTAGGAGTTTTCCTAAAAGTTGGATACCCAAAGTTACAGCAATATAAGAAGCCAAGGACTTAAACAGACTGAATGTTGGATTTTGAATTTCCTAAATTGCTTATTTGATTAATTGTGTTTGTTTAATGGTTCAATTTTTTTATTTATTTATTGGACCATTAATTAGAAGTTGAAAGAAGGATTTAGAGATTGAGATTTAAGAAAAGAGTATTAAGTAGTTTAGTGGGCCTAAAAGAGGGAAGGGCTTAAAGCCTTTGGAAAGCCCAAAATGAGAAGGGGCTTTAATGAAGAGTTATAAGTAGTGTTAAGTAAATAAAAGATGAATTAGAAGAGAGAAGAAGCAAAGTGTCATGGAAGTGGAATTCGTGGAGAAGAAGAAGAAGAGAGAAAGAAAAGAAAATCCAAGGAAAGAAGAAGAAACTTGTGGAAAAAGGGAGGAGATCTAAGGTTTCTAAGGTAAGTTACCCTCCTTGTGTTTTAACAAAGATTGAGATATGGGTTGTGTTAGAGAAAAAAAAACTAGTGAGAGAAGGTGTTG
>JANZLH020000395.1:445597-469446 GCA_026770325.2 Erythroxylum fimbriatum
TATGTAAAATATTTAAAAATTATTGTTATTTCAAATTAATTATCATTATTATTTATTGTTAAGATTTTTGAAAGCATAGTTGATATAAACAGTAAACTAGTAAAGTATACAGTACAATTGTATAATATATCAACATGGGCTATTTTGCAATTTTTTAAAATTTTAGGGATTATTTTATAAATTTAAAAAATATCTCAAAACGGTACCCGGTATCGACCAATATCGATACTATTCTGTTCCAGAGCTCAACTTGATACCGAACCTGATACGATATTGGTAATATTGACAGCTAGTATTATTGTTTCGCGTACTTAGGCTTTTGGGTGAACCAAGAGCCACTGTAGAAGTTTAGGGGCAAGGCCAGCTGGAGAGCATTTGGACAATCACGTACGATTATTTATATATATACATATATCCTCATTCTTAGTTGTTTTCGGGTGGAAATTAATTGATTAATTAACATGTTATCTCTCTGCCATAAACAATAAATTTGATTCTGCATTTACAGGATATATACTTACCAACTAATCAACAAGAGTGCTTATATAGAAATCAATAATTTAAAGGGTGATATGCAACTAAAGGCATATTAGAAGGTAATTAAAAATAATGAAGAAAAAGAAAAGATATGGATCGATCCTATCTCCTCTAGAAGTAGCCTCCATCGATGTACACACAAGTCAACCATTGTTACAACTGCTACGTACACAGATGCCCGTATGAAGAAACTGCATGCAGGTAGCTTCGGCATGTCTTTGGCCACCCTATTTTTCACTTAATTTTGGTATTCTTTTTATATATCAAAAGTTGGTGAAATGGTTTTGTGACGAAGGTCGAACCATTTGTAGATGATCTGAGGATGTGGTCTGGCTCGTGCCATCTTCTCCTATCAAGCCCCTGATCATCATCAAACCATATATAAAAGAAAATGTCAAACCATAAAAATGGACAAATATATAGTAATGTACTTTATTTAATCATACTCTCGAGGACGTGACGCCCACAGGGAGCTAAGTGCCCGTAACCGGCCGTAATATTCTCCGATCACCAGAAAACACCGCGCCGCCTGCCTTACTGTCAATATCCGGTGCAATTGATGAAGAGTTTGTTGTCTTAAATTATCAGCCTACATAGATTAAGAAATGGATCCAAATTAAATAAGCAGGATAAAGATAATTTTATGTGTTTTGTTAGTTTTATACTATGGTGTAGAAGACAACCACCATATGGAAGCTGTAAGGTGTCCCAAGTGCTGGAGAGCGTGGGCACACAATTCAAAGGGGTTGGAATTCTCATGAATTATATTACTTGTCTTATTATTATTATCAAATACAAATGGACCATTTCCATTACAAAATCAAAACGAAGATGCTTATTGCTCGACATATATATATATATATATGGTGGCGATAGGTATAGCTAGGGTTTTTATTTCAACAAACATCATTTTCGAACCACCCCTTGATAGGTACCTTTTCAGATGAAAAACTCACATCAAAGCCCTAGCAATCAACAATCAACATTCAAACTAACTTCTTAGTGGTAAAGCAATACAAGTCATCTCTCTGTACATATTATTAATACACATATATGTATATGCATTATTGGCGATCATATAAGCTCTATGTCTCTCTCTCTCTCTCTCTCTATATATATATATATATATATATCAATGTATAGAAGACTTCCACAGTATATGATCAAGATCAAGAACCGTGGACATGGCAAATGAAACAAGATATATACACTACGACCCACTACACATAAAATTAAGACTAGCCAAGTAATGATATAAAATTTATGTCTCAAAGTTGACCAAAATAAATAGATGGTGACAACCGCCATCAATAGAACTTATTATTTCGATCAAGGTATACATGATCAGCAAGACTATGAAAGGCAGATAAATTGAATGGGATGTCAAATGCAGTGCACTTGATTGTAGGATATCCTTGTTGACCACTAATTATAAGCACTGCATGCATTATATATCTCTATACTTCTTTATCTGGTAGAAAGTCAACAAAAAGGTTAAACCAATTTCAATATCGAGGAAGTGTAAGCAACGGAGCTCTAATCTTACCCTTCGGGTGTAGAGTTAGAATTGGATTTGGCGGCGCAAAACAAGCGAGACACTAAGAATTTAATGGAGTAGACTAATTAAGAACAGACACTTGAACTACCCTTTTAGCTACATTTTGTTCGAGTTCACTCGATAATACTATACCTTGAGAATAATGAAAGTCTTGACTCATCGTAGGTGAACCTTGATAAATAAATTTTATTATTTTCTTGGTACAAGATCAGTTGCAGTTTTTTATAATTAATATGTTTAATCTAATAATATTAACACCACCAAAGCTTATAATTTGGTGATATAATAAGTTTATATTATTGCATGTTAACTAATAATATAATCGAGGTTGGCAATTCATAAGAATATTTAATATTTAGTACCTGGCGAACGAAGCCTTCAAGGTTTGCTAACTTGCCTAAAGCAACAGCCATCTGCTGCATGCCGTCGATGACTGTACCGCTGGAGATGGTGTCTACAAGTGACTGCTGGAGCTGCTCAAGCCCCTGTGAGAGAGCCTCTTCTGCCTGCTGTGACGATTGTTGGAGACTGTAAATCCCCATCACTTGCTGTTCCGTTAATGGGTCTAATTGGGATATTAGCATCTGTTCATAACATTAATAATTAAAGAAAACAGATAGTTAATCAAACCCGGCCACTACTGGTTATTAATACAAGGCAAATTAATATTAGAGTCCTCTTTTATATATTAAAAAAAGTTTTCCTACGATGACATAGCACCGACTCCATGCTTTCAATGATTAGATCATTTCCAAACTTGACAGGAAAAGCAAATGAATCGACAGCTCAAAATGTTACTGCTAACCATTTCTTTCTTTCTGTGCCCCACACCCACTTCAAATGATTTAACCCTTTATTATCCATTTTAATATTGTCTTGTCAACTTTTAGATAGATAATCTGTCCATTTTTATATTGTCTTGTCAACATTTGATGCATTTCATTGCCTAACCGCTCACATAACTTCTTCTACAGACAGCATCTAATGACCAAATCCACCATCTATATATATATACTGTTCTCATCTATTTCTTCCATCTTTTATTTAACCATCAAATTCGACACTCCATTATTAGAGTGAAAGTTTCGATTAAAAAAAAATCCCCCACAATGCCAATACTTTTTCATGCCATCATAGTATAAGGTAATGACCTTTTGACATGAGTTAGAGCTAGCATGAAAAATCACTTAAAATAATGGCAAGATATATAAGAAATGCAATGGGAAATTACTACTTCAAACTCCTAACCTTTATAAGATCAGAAGGCTTAAAACCACCCATCCAAAGGAAACAGCGTTCAGCAGGAGTGGACCACATTCCTGTAATAAGGTGAAAGATGTCCGATTTTGCGGCCACCCCCTTCAATCGGAAAATCTCATCGTAATGAGAGATGTATCTATCTACTATCACTCTAAGGTCGCCGTCCGATAAATGTGCTTGTAGTCCGGTTCGGAGCTCCGACATATGCCCGTGATCATCTTCCAACCATCTAGCATACTCCACATCAAATATTGCAGCTCCTGTAAATACAACCCAACATCATCAACAACAAGAACACATAATTTAACAAGCTTATCTCTGCTTTTTACTCTCACCAATCAAGTCACTTGGTGCATAGCTATATAAAGTGCATTCCACTTTCGCGTCATTTAAGCAAAATTTATTTTTGATAAAAAAAAAGAAACTATATACTTTCTCTATGTACGTGGATGTAAGATACCACTAACTACTAACTGCAAAGCAACCGACAAAGACATGATAATGATAGACAAAAAGAATTGGGAAATATTAATTTGGTGAAATTAAGGAAAAAGCAGACAAATTTCAGTAGCTGGCTCCATTTTATTTCCTCTTTTACAACATAATTCATTAATAACAATCAAGATATTTCATTACTGTAGAGTCTACCACTCAATAATAAGTGTACATAATACACATTCGGATTCATATAATCAAAGTTTTTGGGTCCCATCCCAGACAATTTAAGCTCTAGCACAAGATAAGATCGTCTGTTATTATTATTATGGGAATGAAGACTTGTGGCCTTGTAATGATATGTCAAGACCAATAAAGAAAATGGCATCTCAGCTTTATTAATTAAAGACTAAATCATACACTGCCCGATTTAAAATTGTAGATAATGATGAAGTTTTAGCAATAAGTTATAAAATAATATTGTCACCAAAATTTGACTTTTTAATTAAATTTTTTCAAGGTGTTAATAATAATAATATAAAGTTCAGGGGACTCACCAGAACTGATATTGCCACCAGCACCACCCAAAAATAATCCCTGCAATTCAGAATTATTTGGAGTATAAATAAAATTACAATTACTCAAATTGGAAATCTTTGCAGAATTTCACCTGTTGGCGTGCGCTTTGAAGGTCTTGCTCCAACTGGGTAAGCTTTAGCCTACTAGACTCTAGTTGTTGCACGTAAGCCTATCGTTGGAGAAAAAGGAAAGGAACACATTAATTTGGTTGTTGCATATATGCATCTAAGAAGAAAGTGTCTCTGCCCCTACACAGCATAAAATAGCACTAATAGAGGTCTGCTAGTGCCAGCCAGAAATGAAAACCTTTTTCCTGAGTCGGCTCTTCCTCGCAGCTTCTCTGTTTTGAGCCAAACGTCTCAGTGTCTGAGACCATGGCAAGCAAAATTTGAAGGAACATATGTAAGTCAAAAACAAAAGAGATGAAAAGACTTGACCAGAAGAAATTTTGTTTTAGTAGTTACGGGTAATACCTTGGCATCATGTTGTTTATCTGATGTGAAACCTTTCCTCTGCGACATTGCAATATGGAATTAACCGCACAATGGAAAGGAACAATAAGACAGGCTTGAGAAGACAATTAGGAAGTAGCAAGGATAATCTTTTATATTACTGCACTCACTGAGTTGCACTAGTGTAATAGAGAGTCTAAGACGCTGTGAATTTTTGGAGACTGATCTAAGGATTACCATAAAAGTCACAATTGTATATCTAAAAAACTATCACAAAAACTGTAGTCAGCCATTCTGTTTGTTATCATGTTCTTGGAGGGTGTAAGTGGGACTATGATATGGGAAGCAGAAACCATCATTGTCTCCGCTTTTCTTCTTTGCTTTTCAGATTTTGTAATTTCCAAAACGCGTTCTCTAAACAAGAGCCTTAACTATCAGTTATAAGGGTTGAGTAAAGCGGGTCATCATTGTTTCAAAGAAACAGTAATAACTACTGCAAAGATCCTAACTTTAGCCTTTTGTACGTACAAAACTCCTCACTTCCCTTCTATTTTCTCTCTCTGGGATTTCATGTCAGACTTACTACACGAAATCCTTCAGATTCAGAGAAACTCTGCACTTTTGATTTTGTTCGGATTTTTGGGATCTGAGCTTTTTCTTTGTATTTTTTGAAAGATATGGCCAGAGAGAGATAGAACAGTAGTAGGAACCATAAAGATACCAACTTTTCCTCAGTTTTGGGATTTGAGAGAGAGAGGAAATAATTAATCAAAAACAGTATCGTAAGGACCTTATCTTGGGAGGTTTTGGCGGGAGTTTGATTCAGCTCTGAGGATCCTACAGCTCTTGAAGCATCGCTTGCCATCTCTAGTTGCTGAAGCTGTGATTGTTTCTGATCAAAAGCCAGACCTTGATCTGAAGAAGAACCTTTTTTACTAATAGGACCTTCTGGCTCTAGCTGCACTTCAGCTTTGCTTGAAAGAGTGTTGATTGCTGATCCTGAGTCGGTACTCTCTTCTCCTGACTTTGAACTTGCCTGTAATCAAACCGTAAAAAAAAAAACATCATAAGTTCTCAACCAGTATTCAAGCATTAGCTAATTAGTAACGAAAACTACCTACATGACCTATATCTTGAGAATGCCACTTAAGGAAGACTAGAAGGAAGTGAACTTAGTCAAATGGATGGTAAACTTAAAATTTATTTCTAATCAAACACTGGGCAGTAAAAGCCAAGATGTTCTTGAACTGTCAGCCCTTGCTGTTTCCCTAATACCCACATCAAAGGACAAAAACAAATGGTCAAAACTTGATAAAGAAGGTTCAGAAACTACTACTCTTGGAGTATGGTGGAATCTGATTGGCCATGAAGGGAACATATCCAGAGTCGCCGCAGGTCTGCCTGTTAGTGTGAATAAAGCTGCAAGAATCAACAAAAGCAAAATCTCAGAGGATCAGCAAAAAACATTGAATTCTCGCAAGATGCTTAAAAATTTGCCACCCAACCCCCCTTTTCTGCAGCTACGTGTACAGAGTCACGCTAAGGAGGTCAGGTTACTATATTTGTAGCTTCACACCATTCAAGTCTTTCGGCCCAGAATCATTACTGTATTGCAAATGGTAAACCTCTCTACTATACACCTCAATTGACATATTCAAACGTCTCTCTCTCTCTGCTTTTTTTGTAGAGTCGGTTATACTTATCAAACGTCAGAAAAAGCACATATGACAAAGAACCCCTACGCGCTTTAGCTTCATCATTTCGAATCTTAGCTCCTTGAAGCACAATTGCTTCTTCCAGCTCTCCAAAATCAAAAGCAGGCCCTTCTTGATGTCTGATACATAAAACTCAATAAACCCATGTCAGCCATCAGAAGAACAATCCAAAAAAATAAAAATAGAGAAGCAAAAACAATCAGAATTCTTAGAATCTTCAAACTGTTGAACTTTTATAGCTAACACGAAGAGCTAATAATGTCATACATGAAACCTGTGGGAACGTTCATTCCATGAAAAACTGCGTAAGGAAGATGGTGACTAGAGGGACCAGAGTCTGATAAACCAGTTTCTCTAACTCGGTGGCTGGCCATGCAAAAGACTCTTCTTTCAGACCATGCTTTTCTTTCTCTGACAAGGAAACGGAAACTGAGCAAGAAGTGAAACAGAGGAATTGGACTATGCACACATCAAAATTATACATGTGCTCATACAAAAATTACATCTTTACCTCCGTTAATGTTTGAAGCCTAGGAAGATGTAGATGGAGCATAACACAAATAGTGGAAGCGAGAAATGGAATGGAAGGGAGAAGATCAAAGTTTTCTTGTCAAAGTGCTGATGGATAGATATCAGAAAGACAAGTCTCTTTCTCAGTTGTGTCTCTTGTAGGCTTTGCAAACTTAAATGATCTTAAGATGGGAATCTCTATCTATCTATCTATCTGTCTGTTTGCCTTGTTTTCCTTTCTCTCCTTCTGTGTGAAGAAAACGAACCTGATTTGATTAGTGTGTTCTACTTTTGTTTTTGTTTTTATATATATATCAACTTCTCTCTCTTCTCTGTATAGTATTGGTAGCGATTGATCAGACTTTGAAACTCATCCCTCATCCCTCATCCCTCTCTCTGTCAAACAGTACACCAAAATCTTGTCCTTGCAAAACTTGTCTCATTCCCTTGAAGTTGTGTGGGGTTCAGTTCAGCCATAAATAAACAAATCAAAACAAAGTAAATCCAAAAGAGCATGGAATGGTTTATATTGTAGTTTTAGAACCAAAAAAAAGGGAAGAGGGTAAGGTGATTGGCAGGAACCCACTAGAATCACTATACTACAAACTCTTATCTGCTCTTTCCTCTAACCGCCTGTGCATTCTCATTGGTCCTTCCTAAAATACAATTCAACCATCACGGTGTCAGAATAAAAGAAAAGGTGCCCTGTAAAATTGAGTTGACTGTGTTAAGGGCAGGCAGGCAGGCTTTTCACTTGTATTTCAATTCACAAGTAGTTCGATGATGTTGAGGTTTTCAGTAATAAAAAGGGAAAGTAATCTCACTTCCATAAGACTGAGCTAAAGTAGAGAAGGGACTTTTCTACAATTTTGAAATGAATTTCAACCAAAACATTATAGTAATGACCTATAATAAGTAATACCCACTTCATATATGCCTTTGAGATGCATTTGTTTGGTATTATCCCCTTTGTTGACGGGTCGGCATCCATTCCCTGTCATCACCTAAAACCATGCCACATTCAGATTCCTTTCCTATATTAGGAATTTGTTTCCTTGATGTCACAGCCACAGCCACAGCCTCCCCTTTCCAAATTACGGTTTTTATTTTTCTCACTACCATGCCACGCCCTTAATCCTCTGCCATTAGCTATGGCTTTTTTACTTGTCAATGCCCCAGTACCAATCCCAATCCCAATCCCAGTGTCTATGCTTTTCTTTTCTGTTGATATGAACAATCCTATAAATTACCCTTAGTTATAGAGTCTACCCAAAGGCAGATTTTGTAACTTAATTCATTGTTTTAGATAGTAATGACTAACATTATTTAGGACATGTATGCATAGGTGATGTAAGCGGGACCATGGACAATCGAGCAAGTCCAGGCAGAGAGCTAGTCATACCATAATGGTCCATGACCAAAGCTAGGACCAAGAGATTTAAAGAGGTGTTTTAGGGTAATCTCTTATCTAACACACACACACACACACAAGGTCGAAGCAAATATTTTATGTTTGTGCTCATCTACTAACTACCTTTGCAGGTAATGTGCCCTTCTCCTAACAATTATTCCTTTTATGATGCCAATGATTGGCCATGGATAAAAGGGAGCATTGGCTCAAATGGAGGAAGACAGAGGTGGCATTCATGGATTGGGTAACTATGAATTTAAATTCTGTTCTCTTGTTCCCAATAAACCTTACAACTATAGTCTTCATCATGTGGAAGATCTTTGAGTGTCTTTAAGAATATGTATAGATTCCATGGATCTTGTGTACAATTCCTCCAAACTTTTATTCCTTTAACAACCCTTTGCTTCTTCTCTATGCTTAAAAAGGTGATTGGTCTAGATCAAATTCTAGTATTGATTGTGGCCTTTGGAAGATTTGGTTTAACTATATTAAGGCATTGCTTGTCAATTAAGCATGGGACTGAATCGTGTATTGATTTTGTCATTGTATTTCTTAAATTACACCAACTTGCATCTTATTATGTTGGTTATAAATTCTCAGTACGGTTTCCAAAAGTAAACTTGAACAAACCTTCCTTTGACCATCTTCACTTAACCTAATTATCATTTCAGTTTTGAAAAGCTACTTTAATTGCTTGCAAACCTATCTAATCGGATAAAATACACTTAAAATATAAAAAGCGATTCAACATATTAATTAACAATTTTATGCCTAGAACACAAATTGGAACACGAGAGAATTGTACGTGTATATTTCGGAATGAAAGCTCCCTCAACGATGCTTTCCTAGCATTGGCGTAACTGACTTCCAAATCCGCAAGTCCTGCGGGTAAGGAGAAGGGGATAGAAAATAAGAAATAGCAAGATAATAGAGGAAAGTCAATGTTCATATTGCAGAAATGGCAGAATGGAAGGTTTATCTAGTGCCAAAGCCATTAGCTAACATACTTCAAAGGACACGGTCTTCATACTTCACCAAAAAAAGAAACATTACCACAACTTCTAGACCAATTATTGCCAGTGGACTCCGAAGAATATTTAGAGATCGTAAATGTTCGTTACTTTCCTTGTTTAGAAAATGGCGAAACTAGTGATCTTGCTACTCCTAACAACAAAGTCAAAACTCGTCCTTAATAGGAAGTAATAGGTCACCAAGTCCTCATTTGTTTATATACCAATTGCAACTTGCAAGCAACAAAAGTAGTCCACTGATGGCCCCCTCAATAGCGTAGGAGACATTGTAACTACATTCCAAGACAGCAGAAATTCCAAAACCATACCTACACTTGTACAAATAATTGGCTTTCCCCACAAAGCACTTCTTTTCTTTTTTAATTTCTGCTGTTCTCAGGGCTAAAAACCTTCCCAATTAACTACCAACAATAATATCAGATACCAAATCTGGTTTGAAGTAGCTAAAAATATTTAACTTGTCATGCATTTGGTAGCAAGAACAGGTAGAATATTTCCCACAAAGAAAGCAGGTAGAAGCAATTTTAATTTGTTCTGATACATGTTCAAGCATACAATACAACTTGATTTTTGTCAAATATTAAAGAGTTGACCGTATTCTCTCGTCTGAGAGTTGGTGCCTAATTTCAAATCTCCATTGTGTAAGAAAACAAAGAGCTGAACCTTTTCTTTATTTTGGAATTTAGATGACATAATTTTCCAAGGTATACTGGATGAACTTCTATTTGTCAAGTGGAGAAGTCTTCTTTTAAAGCGATACAATCTGAATCAGACATCCTGAAGACGGAAACAATTGTCACCAAAACGAACATACAACAAATAACAGTAAATCAATAAAGAGGAACTGATTGTAGATAACAGATAAATCCTGTGGAATGAAGGTTACTAGTGAAGGACGGAAACTCTTGACCTGATTTAATGTGAACGGGAAGCAGCAGTTCTCGTAATATCAACTCCAGGTGCTAACTATCACAGTAAAATGTCACAATGTCAAGTCAATGTCCATACAAAACATTGATGTTGGGGGATTTTTTTGGAGATGATGAAAGAGTGTGTTTTTGGAGGGGGGGGTGGTTGAAAGAGTGTATTTTCCTTCTAAATGAGTTACAAGATGGCTCTCTCGTCACAATCTCAATTTAAAACTCTAAGGGAGTACTTTCCAGATCAGGAAACTCGTAACAGGAAATAAAAGAGTGCCAAAAAACAAATTCATCTTTATCTCCATCTGCAGAAATCACAGAACAACCAGGTGAGAAATAAGCCATCTTGAGTCATAAACTTCCATAATCGTGGACCACAACTTTGTACATGAACTTATATCCTAGTGTTAGAGATCTTTAGGCAGCAACGTTGAAGCCTTTTGGCATTAGGGGTATATTATGATTTTTCACTTTCCTAACTCTTTCCAACATAAGTTCCAGCCACAGGCAAATACTACTGTAGAAAATCTAAGCGCTCTGTATTTCCTGATTAAAGTGTAACTGGAAGTTCACAAAAAAAAAAGGACTGTACTATAGAGCCGAACACTTTGATCAGAAAGGTAAAGAATATGCACCAAAAGACAACCTGTTAGACTCCTTTTGACCTCGGCAGTTAGTTGCTTGACATCATCACATGACCTATACGCGAGACAATTTGAGAATGATGCAGATTGTAAAAGAGATCTGCAACAGCAAATAAATTTTTAGGGAAACACAATGACCAACTAAGATTAGTATCTGCTGGTAGCCAGAGGTTGTTGCTAAACAGAATTTCTTACCACTTTCGTCAACTCAATCACATAGGCCATAGAAATGGAATACAAAAAGTAAATCTCTTCGTGCAGCAATATGTTAACAGGACTAACTAATTTAGTCTCATAGATTTCAATGTCAACAATGCAATAACTAAGGGAGAGTGAACAAAGGATTGTTCGGTAAACTTTGTCACACTTGTTCGAATTCGCACCAACAAACCATAGACAGTCATGTGATAGACTACCAAACAAGGTATTTCTCCTATTAATCAATGTGGTAATAGAGGAAACAGAATAAAAAAGATCCAAGAGAATTTCCCCCTACCAATGGAACAGCAAAACCTGAAGCAAGACAAGTGTCGCTACATATAAACAGTAAGTTACCTGCTATATGAAGGAAGCTGAAAAGTGTGGTATTACGGCCAGTCCATTCAATAGCGCTGAGCTAAACCAAATACAGTTTCCAAAATCAGGCACATAAACCTAGCTGATGATATAATGTAGCAAATGCCACATAAGGGATAGGGAGAAGGTTATTGCTTACGGGATGGTTAATATGTTAAAAGTTGACACAGTACTTAGAGTAAAAGAAACATAGTCTAGTTATTGCAGAAAGCATCCTAGATTCTTATCCCGTACTTGTTCACCCAAAAATTGAGGGAAATGAATTTAGTAAACATTATGTATTACCACGCATGAAAGACACTGCCGCTGAATGAGATGCCTGCCTAGAATATAAAGCAATCCAAAAACAATGAAGGGAAGAATATGAACTCTCCCAGAGATTAGTGTTATAATGTTAATATAGTAAGATACCTAGCAAAAGAGTCAGTTTCGAAAGCAAAAAATTCCCTGGTACTAAGGTCAATTCAACATAAGAACAAAAGGAATAACACCACACACAATGCTTACAATCCCCAACTGTGGTGGCAGTTTCAACATTTCCCCTCAATCCAAATTCTAGTGGAAAGTTTTCTTGAGTGATCTAGAGAACAAAATAAAAATTTTCAAACATATCAATCAACTCAATTGAAGATAAAAACATGAATAACTGAAAAAGAAAAAGCCAGAGGTGAGTATCATGCAAACTCTAAGGCCATATCATTTTGTGACAAAAGAAAAAGCCCAAGGATCATACCATGGTGCCTCACCATGTGTTTGCATACAATGTTTGAGAACAAACAAAAGAAACCAGAATAAGCAACACACATAAGCATTTCTTCAACAGTCGAGTGAGAAATCATAAATTAGTCCACAGAAAACACTTTTTTCTCGGAGTTAATTTTCAACAATAAGGATCATATATCAATGACAGTTTACCTGAGACATGAAAGCATGCCAGGATCCAATGGTGTACCTGAATATTGGACTCATATAACTCTAAATTGAAGCAAATTTTTAAATATTGAACTCAACAACAAAAATTTCTATATATATACTCAAACTGCACATCTGCGTCCATGTATTTCCTCATGAGCTGAACCATGGACGAAGTGAAATTGGCCAACATCTGGCATTCTTCATGACTTTTGGCCTCGGATACAATTCCATGAATTACCAACTTCTTAAGATTTTGACAACGTTCTAGCAGCCCCTCAATCCACTGTGAGAAGAGATCATTAATTACAACCCAGCCAAGCTCCAAGACAACCGCACTTCCCAAGTTTGAAGAACCTTGTAAGCCATGGAGAAGCACTCCATCTCTTAAGGCATAGCCCAAAGAAAGATCGGTAAGTTGTGGAAAGCAAACAGCAATAGTTTCAAAATCCACAATTTCGTCTTCATCATCGAAGGCCACATCCGAAAGATGAAGCTTTCTCAACCTTGACGATTTCGAGATCATCTGGTAGAACTTTGGCCAAACAA
The DNA here is from genome assembly GCA_026770325.2 of Erythroxylum fimbriatum. Taxonomy (NCBI): domain Eukaryota; kingdom Viridiplantae; phylum Streptophyta; class Magnoliopsida; order Malpighiales; family Erythroxylaceae; genus Erythroxylum; species Erythroxylum fimbriatum. Next base: position 458,687 of record JANZLH020000395.1, read on the forward strand.
TTGTAAAGTTGCTGACATCTACAATTTCATGATTATCAACTGTCTCACCAATATCAAGATGTATAACACTAACATCATCAATTTTAAAATGCTTCAAGGTCCCTTTCCCTATGAGTTCAAATAGTTCAAGGGCACAATCTTTCAAGTGCAAGCACTCAATATTATCTGCTTCAATTATAAACTTGTCCAAACTGATTGCTTCTACATAGATACACTTTAGTGTAGGACTGTTACAGTTCAACAGTCACCTGTGCATCAGACATTGCACTATCAGGGTTGACAAGTTCCAATATTTCAATTTTTGGGCATGCAGTAAGCAAAAGACAGAGATCCAGTGCAGAATACTGACAAAACTCAAAGAAGGCGATTTAAGACAAGGGAATCTTTGGAAATAGGGTTCAACCCCTGTAATCAAAGTATGGGACAATGCTAAAATTTTGAAGCTTCTGCCTACCACAAATGTCAATAATGATATTGGAGTTGTCCGAACATTATAAAACAATCTTCGTAAGGTTTCCCTGGTATACAAGAGCCAAGCAATAACTGTTGAAGCTGAAAACTCATCCACATCATCCATCAAAATTGAGAGACCTTGCAACCCAGTGGTTTGAAATATTGTTTGAATGATCAATATTTCGAGCCGACTAGTTGTAAGATCATGATAAGCGAACCAATCATTAGAATTAAATGAGAGTGTATGCAGATGTTTACGGCAAGCTTCTCGCCACTTCCGGCATGTTGCAGAAGCAATCACAACATCCCTTGCACCTCCCAGCTTAGACATTATGTTTCCAACGACCTCAACAAAAAGGCGCTCCATCACCCGAGCAACGAAGTTTGGGTTCCAAATGCTGAATTAGGGCTTCCATAAAACAGAAGATGCTCGCTACGCATGACATAAATAGCCAATTCTTTGTCAATCACCATATTACACTTAAACCACTAAAGAAAGCTTCTTGCTTGCAATGACAAAGGTTTTGTTCCACTGCATAAGCGAAACAGGTGCTCAATAAAAAGAATAAGCAATTGAGACTAGGTAATCAGCGAATGACTTCAAGGATAAAATTTCAAAAGGAAGAAATGGTGAACATTTCGACGACGCAAGCATGTATGAAAAGTAATACAAGCAACAAATCCACTCCTTCTTAGAAGGTAGTAATAAGGATATCATCCAAAACAGAAAATGCTAAAAGATACAGAAACAAAATATGGGAGGAGAAATTTATTGGGAATTCGAGCTCCGGCCGGAACTCAATAGTCAATCAACAAAATCGTAGCGAAACAAAAAAGAAACCAAATTATCCAATCTATAACCAAATCCTGGAAAAGAGAGAGAGAGAAGTATGAAGAACAAAAAGGATAATCACAGATCATCCCAGCAGTCACCAACAGAAAAAAAGGAAATGGAAAGGGCAAGGGAAGAAGATTGGGAGAGAGATTACATGGACAAAGAACCCATCTACGAGATGAAGATAGTAAGGAACGATTTTATTTGATGATGCTTCGAAAATGATTGTTTTTAGTTGTAGTTGGCTGCGGTGATGTTTGAATTCAACGGGGACGGGAATTTCTTGTCCCTCGTGCTCTTCAGGACCCGAGACTCTTTTCAATCCCATTAATAACTTGGTTATGGTGATCGTTGTATCTTTTCTTCTTAATGTCAAGATGAACTTTCTGCTTGAATAATTAAAACCAATTTAAGTAAATTTAAGGGGTCTGGTCAAGTGGCAGATACTTATCTATCTTTAATCAAAGGTTAGGAGTTTGATCCTTAATTTTGGGTATGAAGCAACCTTAAATTTTTGAGCCAGTTGTTCCACTATGTGAGGTGCCTACAAACTAGCGAGAGAATTAGTTACTGAATCCGCCGGTAAATACCTTGATCTAAGACAAAAAAAAATTCTATTTAAGTAACAAGTTATTTGTCAAGTCAAACTATGGATTTGACTGAGAGGCTTTGTTTTTGGATTAATCGAAAAAAGAACAGTACAACCTCCGTAATATATCTAAGAAAAACCAACCGATCAGTTGGATTTGGACCAGTCCTTGAGATCAAATACGTTGTGAGTAATGTCTAGATCTTTTGTTTACAATCTCACAGCTTGATGATTTGATTTAAAACCAATCAGTCTTCGTACAACTTTGTCACTTGATGATGTGATTTAAAACCAATCAATATTCGTACTACTTTGTCACTATCATGCGTCGTTTACATTTATGTTAAGAGTGCACTGGCATTGACACCACGTAAATTTATCCTTATTAATTACTTTTCTCATAAAATTCACTATATTATATTTGGTATAGTTTTTCTTTCATATCTAAAGTCCCTTCCTCCTACTTTTTGTTGAATGAAGAGAAATTAAACTTGTATGAGTTAGTTTTTAAATAAAATATTGGATTCTTTACTAGAAGTAAGGTACCCTAACTTTCACGGAACAAATAAATATTTTAATGTTTGCGCCCGAGTTCTTTCATTATTAACTTTAATTATACTGCTTCTTTATTAGTTTGTGTAGTTATTACATATTCTACTTTTATTGTTGATATAGTCATAAATAATTGTAGCTTTGAAGCTAACTTATAACCCTACCAAGAGACTTAAACACATAACCTACGATGAATTTATGTTTATCAAAATCGTATATATAATCAAAGTCAACATATCTTTTAATAATAAAATCTAATTATGCTTATTGCAATGCAACATCAAAGTCCATCTAATATATCTTATGATCCTCTTTGCAACATTTCAATGCTTTTTACTAGGATTTGTCATGTAGCGACTAAATGCTCCCACTATATATGCAATGTTCGACTTGTACAAATCATAATAAATATTGAACTCCTTACTACAGATGTATATGGTATTAGAGACATTTTCATACTCTCATCTTCAATTTTAGGACTCATACCAAAGAATAACTAGAAATTAACGAGAAGAGGAGTAAATATTAGTTTGTAGTTTTGTATATTCAAGCGTCTTAAAACCTTTTTTTAGGTAATTTTTCTAATAGACAAATCTTCTGATTATTTCTATTTTGGAAAATTTACATCCCTATAATCTTTTTTACTAATCTTAAGTCCTCCATTTCAAATTTCCTAGCCAAATATGCCTTCAATTATTTAATACGATCGTTATTAGATTTGTAACCAATATGTCGTCTATATAAAACATCAAAACAATGAAATCATTATCACCAAATCTCTTCAATTATGCACAAAGTTATGCATTAAGTTTGTTGTATTCGAAGCTCATAATGAACGAATCGAATCCCTTATACCAACACCTTAACACTTGTTTAAGATTATGTAGAGATTTGTTCAACTTATAAATTAAGTTCTCTTTTTCTTTTTTCTTCAAAAACTTTTGGTTAGAGTATATAAATTTAATTTTCAAGCCACAAAGAAAATCAGTTTCCACTTCTAGCTGCTCTAGAAGTAAGTCAAACATAACACATATTACCAAAACTACTCTAACTGTTAAATTAAGTTCTCTTTTTCGTTTTCTTCAAAAACTTTTGGTTAGAGTATATAGATTTAATTTTCAAGCCACAAAGAAAAACAGTTTCCACTTCTAGCTGCTCTAGAAGTAAGTCAAACATAACACATATCAGGCTCGCAGTCCATCTGATTAAATACCCTTTACGTCCTCTTTAACCATCCCTTGGCCTCAGCAGGGTCTATGCTACCATAGAAGTCCACAGCTCCCTGCTTCTGCAGTCTATCATACCTCCTCTCCCTTCTCTCGGGGACTTTAGGAGGCATCTCCTCAGATCGAGGTACCGAGGACTCTCTACTGGCTCCTACTGATCCTTGGTCAGCTGGCTGATCAATCTGATCACCTAAAACTGATGACCTACAACAAATAATAACTTCAATCATGATCTGCATTTTTCACGATATTTCATACTTAACATTCCTATATGTCCCAACATATGCCAAACCATGCTTTGACACCACCTAAATGTAGCGCCCCTTATCTCAGAGTACACACTGGGACGTTCGAAGGTCATTTCGGTACATAACCTATGATAAGAGCGAGCTACGTTCGATCACTACATTCACTTCGTATGGCATCATATCATTATTCACTTATAAAGAATCATAAGAAAATCACAATATCTTTAAAACTTTTTCCTCAGTTCACTTCACAAAATCGATGACTACATTGTGTCTTTCACATTTTCCCTATGTACATCATCTAAAATCTAATACAAAAGTCCTACATGAAAGAGGAAATGTATCAAATCTATCTAATCCATCCAAAAGTTCCAGCTGACTGACCTTTGAGCCATGACTTCACTTGCCAAATCACAATCTACACGGCAGTAAAGCCTCTCAGTAATTAGAGTCGTCTCTCGGTCATGAAAAAATAACGTTGCAATTTGAATGAGTTTTGCGAACTCAATGAACGAATCATCATTGATGAATTCACTGGATCTTATACACATATCACGTTTTGCATATATACTCATTTTAAGCATACATGTATTGTTCAGATACGCACATATCATAGCATGTCACATAGTCATTCAATATCACCTTGCAAACCATTCATGATTTTTAGTCTTATAATATTATACGCATAAGACTCACATTCGTTATTATTGTTGTGACTAAGTGCCTATCACATACTTATACAAATATTAGCCCATAGGGCTTAGTCAGAACAGAGTTCACGGAGCAAAGCTCTACGTGTAGAATCAGAATTCACAGAGCAAAGCTCTATGTGGAAGCGCTTCAAACCGACTACTCAAGTCACAACGCCTTTATCTGAACATGCATTAGGAAATGCATCAAATACATATGTGTCATATATCACAATCACATATGATGCTCAAACAAAGCTCGTAATCATCGGATCTACGTCCGGCATTCAACATTCGTTGAGGATTTACATATCATTCAGCAAACCATAGCAGTCAAAACCACAATCAAAGCACTTCCAATACATTACCGAATATTGGTCTCCTCAGACAAGTCAAGTCCGGAATTCATAAACAATTCGCAAACAATTCTAAAAATATTGGAAGTTTTAACGAATTAAATCAAATCAATACTAGGAAATCATCTAGGCTGACTCACAAGTCGCTCCCGAAGCTAATCCTGGAAGATCCGACAATGTCTAGAGGTTGACGTTCTAATTGCCCCTCTATAACAAATAATGTACACAATATCATAAGTTGCACAGTCATAAGTAGTCAATAATGCACATGCATGAAATGAGGTATGTACAATGCATGTTCATACTAATCCTGGGTACTCTCTGACACAAAATCGATCTCATTTTGATCAATAGAGCTCCACAAATCATCGAGATACTGAAGTAAGTTCAGTGAATTAACACCAGTTCACATCCTTTAAGACCACACTCACTGTACCCGTCCACTCTTTTCACTAAATATTTCTCAAATCATTTCAGATAGCTATGATTCTTGGTGGATATGTAGATAAATGTCTTCAAATCCAATGGTTCAAGAATCAAGTCATTTGGAGGTCTAGAGAAGAAGTTATGGCCAAAAGAATCCAACATGTTCATATCTTTGCTCTTATTGTACATGCCTTGGCGCAATTGCTATAACTCTTAGTACAGGTATCGGATTGACTTCATTTTTAGACAATTGGAAAGAGGACTTCTAGATCTACAACTTTCATGAAGACCTCGAAGGCCAATTATGTTGTCTGACTTCTATATCGTCTCACTTTTGCATCGTTTCACTTTTCCATCGTCTCATTTCTATCGTCTCAATTCCATCGTCTCATTTCTATCGTCTCATTTTCTTCCGTCTCATTTCTTCCGTCTCATTTTTTCTCCATAATGTCTCCACTTATAAGGATCATAACTTTTGACTTCGATGTCCAAAATTTTCATACTGTATATCGTTGGAAAGATAAAAGACAGATCTACAACTTTCCAGAGCTCTATTGCTAAAATCTATTTATATCAATCCCAAATTTTCCCTTAAAGTCCAAAGACAAATTTTCCATTCTTACACCAACGTACTGCACCAAATTCTTAACTTCATGACAAATTTTGAGAATCTTAGAGACATAATTGAAATTTGATGTCTTCATAAGAAATGTAGCCATATGTGTCTAGTTTAATCCAAATCAAGAATCATCTCATTTTGATAACTAGAGAAGACGTTATGGCTAACAAACTGAAGCACACTCAGTGAACATTTTCCAGATCACTACCAATATTGTTCCTAAATTTTTCCTTATCGCAACTCATACCAAAATCACTCTTTCTACTCCTTCTATTCCTCATTTTCAATAAAATCACATTTAATATCATTTATACCCGAAAGTTGTCAATGAATACATATACCACTTTTTATACGAAAACATTCAGTATTTGTGTGTGTATATGCTAATATGATGCATGAGCAAGAAAATGCATTGTCTTAATTTCTCTTTATGCTCACATGTAATGCAATTTCGGGTCCTATCCCTTAATATGGGGATGGGATGTTACAAAAAGAGTATTAATAGAGATAAAGAGGGTTTGTAAGAGAGAAAGTGAGTTTGTTTATGGTTTTAGGGTTAACATCAGGAGAAAGTAAGGGGGGGAGTGGAAATCTAGGTTTTAAAGACGACTTAGGGTTTGTGTGTTAATGGTAATTGCATGAAAAAAAGAAAAGTTGTAACTTAGGAATGGATAAATTTTGAAAATGTTCTTACAATGATAATAAAACTATGGGGGAAATACTAATGGGTATTAAAAGACCAAAGTGCTCTTATAGGCACTAGGGAATTTAACCTTCAACTTTTAAAGGAGAAAAGAAGATGAGGCTTATAGAAAAGGATGGAGAGAGGAAGTCCAAGGAGAAGGAAATAAAAGATATAGTTCAAGTAAGTTAGAATGGAGATGATAGATCTAAAAGGAGTTAGAAAAGGGAAAAAGTAGAAGAAAGTAAAGGGTGAAACCTATCACGGGAAATCATAAAGCAAAGTAATCAGTTATTAAGGGTTTTAATTAAAAAGATCAACTTAAGGATATGACCTATATTACTCGAGAGAAAATGTAGCTATAAATTGGAATTCTTACTAGTTCAAGGAACTAGGATTAATCATTGAGTCAAGATAATTTTAAACTATAGGAAACGTTTCATGGAGATTGTTATCTAGATCTTATTTATCTACATCTTCTTCAAAAAAAAATCTAGATCTTATTTATCTACTAGTTGCATTATTCTTACTCATCACTTTGATTGCTCATCAATTTGATTTAGTTATTCCCATTGTTAATTTAGTTTACTTAATCATTTTCTTTAATTTCACTCATTGTTTTCTAGATTATATAATACAAATATGGTCAGTATTGGTAGTTATAGCCCTCGTGGAATCAATACTCGACTCACCTAAACTATAATATATGAGATGATTGATATACTTAACTTTATGATATTTTTAGTATCATTTTGTTTCTCATTTATTTTTATTATATCACTTTTCAAATTTTATTTTAATATATGTACAACATTAAATAATTGTATTAGCATTCATTAAGTTTAGCAAAATTAACTTAAATAATTCTTCCATAAATAAAAAAAATAAAATCATTTACATCATTTGAAATTTTGAAGAAGACAATTGATATTCAAAATTTCTAAAATTAGGAAGAAAATTTGAAAATGAATCTCATTATTACTAATCAGAATAGCATTCCTTACAATTGAATTAAAAAAATGATATCGATCAAATTGATTTGGTTGATAATAACAAATGACATTGTTTGAGCCATAAGTATAGTAAATCTTTATAGAAGTTTCTTGCTTAAAAGTTGACCTTTGAACTAGATTGTAACCAATGATCACAAATGGCGATTAGAAAATTATTAAGCCTCAAAATCTAGTTTTCATTAAGCCTCTTTCTTTATTTACGAGGAGCTGTCTTCATTTGCTACATATGATATTCCTTCATATACATTTTTTCGCTTTGATATGCTTAGATAACCATTTACCAATTTTCAAATTAGCAAGATATGATTTCTTTATTTATTTTCATGAAGATTGTAACATTTTCCTAGGTTGTTGTTTTCCTATTTTTATCCTAATTGTATCTCTCTCTCTCTCTCTCTGCGTGTGTCTCTGTCTCTCTATATCTCTCTTTATCTATGTGTGTGTGTGTCTACGTGTGAGAATGCGTGTGTGAGTGCGTGCGTGCGTGTGTGTGTTTATGTGTGAAATTTCTATTTAGGAATTTATTTTACCATATTACAACCCTTTTAGATTTAGTTCACACATTTATTTTTTTTCTTTGTAGACTATCAACTTTAAGCTTAGTAGGTTGTGCTATAACTTTTTCCAAGTTTCTAGTGTGTGTGTGAAACTTCTATTTAGGAATTTATTTTACCATGTTACAACCCTTTTAGATATAGTTCACACTCTTTTTTTTTTGTAGACTATCAACTTTAAGCTTAGTAGGTTGTGCTATAACTTTTTCCAAGTTTCCATTTTTATTGTTTCTATGCTTACAAGTTTCATTCTTAAAATTTTAGGCTTTTATTCAATGGCATTTCCTCCTATAAGGAAACTTCCACACTTTTTTTTGCTTCTTTATTTTTCTCTTTTTTCTCTTCTTTTTGATAATTTTCTTAATGTTGAGGGCTTTGATTATTATTTTAGCAATGACTTACTAAACATGCAAAAGAAAAATCAAGCCAAAGGCTTTAATACTATGACCTTAAGATAACCTGGTTTAATTTTTTGGTCAAATCTAAAGAGGCAAATAAATCAAGGAATTTATTTCTCTGTAATAAATGGTTGTTTTTTATTGAATCCTTACTTTTGTTGGTGCAACTCATCTTTTTATATACTCCTTTTCTCACGTGAATCAACATTAATTCTTAAAAGCTTGCTCTTTTTTTATGATCTTTACATTTCAAAAGGGGGATCAATACTGATACCTTTTTACAATATGAATTTTTGCTTAGGTTTAAGTGGAACTTTGTACTCATCATTTGAAAATTTGGGTAACAATTTGTCTTTTTAAGTGTAAATGCAATTGCAATCTGACTCTTCTAGTATTTTCATTAAAGGTTTTACGACCTTTTTTCATTTTTAGAATTTGTAAGGCTTTCATTGATGGTATCAAAACATCTTCTAAATTGACTAAAGTGGCTTTTAAACACCATAATTTCCTCAATATCACAATCATATTGCCTAGAAGACAAGAATGCATAAAAGAATATTGGGTTAACTGGCCATTTGTGAGATGTTTTAAATTTTGTATCATCTTGATGTATATGCATGTATTTGGAATTGGTTCAAGCAACTATTAAATTATAACGATATATAAATAAAGATTCATAAAAGAGACTACTCTTACTAGGAATAAACAAATAATTATGTCCTTATTGGTAAAGCTCAAAATTAACCTTTAACTCAATCTTTGGTTCTTAATGTCAAGCAAGTTAGAACATAATCCCTATAATTTATTATTTTCTAGTGGTTAAGCCAAGGTTATATTTTTGTATTAACTTATACCTAAACATTTGGCTAGCTTAAGGCTCGGAATATATATTCTTTTTAATTTCTAAGAAAACATTCATAAGGCATTCAAAAGTATTTAAGGAAACATCCAAGCATTCATCAATCCATCATCATTTATAACATTTTAAATTAACAATAGAAAAGCAAAATCATTAATCCAAAAAGAGTATTCAAAAATTAATAATGATTTTAAAAATTTACATAAAAGTGTGAATGTTCCACATCAATAAACACTTGTGCCATTAACCTAGGAATGGCTTGAACAAATAAAAAATAGAATTAGAAGTAAATAATGCTAGAGGAAAGAACAAGATTATTAAGTAGGTATGATTTTCTTCAGGCTCTCTTGTTAGTTGTTTTGAATCTACCAATTTGAGTTATAATTACATTTGGTCCCTCTTCTTCCATATGTTCTTCATAAAGGAACTAACTTTTTGCTTAAAGAATGAATGACGTATGACCTCATCATGATAGTCACATGTCAACTTTGGTTTGTACCAAAGTGGATATGGTGGTTTACACTATTTATCAAAAATTGGTAAAATCCCATTCTATCTCAGAAGTAGCTTATAAAGTTCCACTAGAGTTGTTCCCAATAGTGGAGAAGGCTTTATTTTCTTCTTCCACCCTCCTTAGTTTTATAGCCTATTGCTGCTATTATTGTTAACCTTATTACCTAAGTTTCGCCTAAATGTCATTTACTAGTGGAGTGTAGTCAAGTTGGGTTTAAGGAAATGGCTATTACGAGATGAAAACATGCCTCAATAGTTGAGGGTTTGGTTAAATAGGATAATACTAAGTTAATGCCACTTGTGGAGCATAGGATACTAGCATTGGAGGCACTAAATGATAATTATAAGAGAAATTAAGGAGATACAAGTTTGATTAGAGATACTAGCTTTTGACCGTCCTCGGGCAAAACATCAAAATTAAGCTCAAAGATTCGAAACATTTACTCAATTTTCATATTTTTCTAAGACCATATAATCATAACCAAAGATAAGTGACTTTCAAATATCATAGCAAGAAGCTAACATTCTAAGCTTTTACTCATGGTCAATCAACATTCAATATCTTCAAAAACTGAGCAATCTAATGGTAGACTCAAAAAATGTATTTAACTAAAATATATCTACGGGTACACTCAACACCATTCATGAACATGACAATCCATAACTTTGCGTATCATTTCATTTCTCCACCACTAATGTTCACATGCAAAATCATGAATCAAAGGACTTTTCAAGGTTGTAATGTGGG